>JAGXCT010035336.1:109682-138609 GCA_022495035.1 Philopotamus ludificatus
GTCAAGATATTGATGAATATTTCATCAAAATATCGACTTGAAATACTTGAGTTCTATTTTTCATTATAAACATTATATATCCACTTTGGATGACGCGGATGGTTTCGAGCCGCCGTGACGGATCGGTAAATAGAAATAAGAAATTCGAAGAGATAACTAATTTAATGTACAACTCTAATAAACTTTTACAATGATCGAAGAAGTGCTAAAACGTTGATAAATTATTTTTTTAGTAAAGTAATTTTATTTTAAGCAGGTTATGATGCGACATACATCACGTTAATAATTAAAACAATAACATTTTAATTAGCGTTTAATTATTTACTAAGCCTCCCTAAAAAATAATCCAATAATTCTAGTATTTCTGGAATTCTGAAACGAGGCGACCGTAACTCCGCTCCCCCTAACAATATTAACGATGACACAATATGCAAAATATTTGCGAGAGCTTTTCTCACATAGATCGTCAACTAAAACCGCATACTTTACGATCGTCGCATTAAAACGCTCGGATAAAAATCAACATTGAAGTGGCGGGGAGACTGAGCAAAAATAATAGTTTCTGAAACGACGCGAATCCTACCTTTTCCTGAAAATTCACTTAAGCACAATTTTATCGTCGATATTATAAAGCAGTAAAAGCTTTAGAGTCCACACGTTTCGCTTTGCCGTAGCCGCAATTAAACGTCAGAGGCCGTTAACTTTTACGAGGCTTTAATCGAAGACGCATATTTACACGTGCGCGTCGCAATTACAAGCGTCTCCATTATGACGCGGCCCCAATGCGTTATCTGCGTCGGCCCTAATGCCTGAAGGGTTGAACATCAACCGCAATCAAATCTGAAGAGCAACCAAGCGCGAATACGGCGTGTGAATGCTGAAAAATGCCGAGAAAAAAGCCATAAATAACATCAATTAATATAGATATATTTATTATTAATGAAAAACTCGTCATATCTGTGTTAATTAGTGTTTTTATTGATACCTCTTGACATTAAAGAGTAATAGTCTATAAAAAAAATCAATTAAATTTTGCTTGTCGATGTCGAATAGCCACTTGACGCAATACTCCATTACGACGTGACGAATATTAACGTCTGCCCATCCGTCTCAGAGACAAGAGCCCGCGTAAGATTAATATCTCAACAATAAATGTGGCCTCGGAGGACCCCATTAGGAGCTAAAGACCGCCACCAGAGTGTGCGCATGTAATTACGAGCGCCATTATCCGACACGAGTCGGCCATTGTACACGGTTTAGTATTCAAGACCCGTGCCCAGAGACTCGAGCAACTCGAAGAAGACAGGAAGAGCTTCGTGTGAGTCCGCAGCCAGCAACCACTTGACACACTGGCCGTCAGTCATGCTCAGTCACCCGGCGTGAGTCATTGAAGGCATTTTTTTTAACACGGCACCTGTCTGCCTCTCTCAATGGAAGCGATGACCTGATCGTCAACAAACGACAGGTGGTAAAATGTGTGCATGTCAAATATCTGCGATCAATTAGGGATATAATTGACCTGGCAATCTTTAGAGATCAATTTTGCATTGGTCTCAATTCAAAAGATGACCTCTGGGTTGACTCTGTAAAAAAATCATTTCATGGAATTAATCATCCTATCATTTTATTAAATGAACTTTTCTATTTTTTTTTTACCAACGATTGATAGAATTTAATTATTAAAATTGAGGATTATATATTTAATATTTATTCTTAGGAGGGATACGTAATTTTGAGTAGGGCTTTTTAGGAAAACAGTGTATACGTACTCTCGATAAATATATGCAAAAGTTTATACGTTATATCGGGGCTTTGCTTGCGTAAAATTGGACTTGTGGCTGTAGGATTATCCCCCAAATCCGGATTACGAATTTTAATATAGTCCTCCGCAACGGGACCGTATTAAAAATGATTGAAAACCGGAAAGTACTTTCCGATATCGAGATGAAATAATATATTATAAAAAGACGGGCAATATTTCTCGACTATTTTAATAATTTACATGTCGTCTTAAAATTTTCTTAAAATAATTTCCGATATGCGGATGCACGTGCGTGACCGTATGCGTAAAATTGATTCAAATTTTTTTGACAGTCGAGCGGTGTGGCCGAGATGCCCGTGAAATTGGATTCATTTTTCATAATGTTCCGAATAATTTATTGAATTAATCATTCGTGTAATAAATTAAAAAATGTCATGGACATGCGATGCTTAGAAAAAAAATGTGGAAACTCTAGACAAATGCAATTATAGCGCATTATTTTACTCGCACAATGCAGCCGAGGGAGAGAATTTTTTTTGGGGGATGGCGGGGCAGTTTCCGACTTTCACATCCCCTCGCCATGTTTTGGGCCCGGTGACAGTTAAAAGAAAATTGTGAAAGTACAATGTTTCACATTAGCCCCCAGCTTGCACCAGACGCTACAATACATGTCCGGGGCTGAGACGTTTTACTTAGCAGAACGACGGAAAGCGCGGGGGTCGCATTTCAACGGGGATAAAAAGGAATCTGCTCCTGTCGCCATGGAGACCCAGATGAGGCCCTCGGCTAATCTCATTGTGTCTCGTTCTATTCGTCCATATATTCGTATCGTGTCGACTTAGAAATACCATAAATATATTTTAGTTAAAGTATCGATTTTTATATTTAAATATATAGGTTCGCAGTCTCAATCAGAATAGGTCAAAATAATTAGTCGCTCAGCAAGTATCTTTATACGCTAAACCGAATATTACGAATATTTTTTAATTATAAAATTTAAGTATATGTTGTAAATTAAATCTAATATTTGTTAGAAAAGTGATTAAATGTGCAGGGAAATTATCTGTAAGCTTATGAGTTATTTTCGGCTAATTTGCATATATATTCTTAACTTATAAATTCACATGGTTTTAAACCACACAATCTTTCTAAAAAATTAAACCCGGATTCCTTTAGATGACCTTACATGACATAGTGCGAATTGCGTTTTTTCGAAAAGAAGTCTCTAATATTTGCTTACATTTAATTTTAGAGTTGAATATAATGATACTTAAATAAAATACATTCGTGGCGGATTAATTTAACGTATCGCAATTATTTTTTGGTTCATATTTTTAAGAAATACTCTAATAATTACTAGTTCATATGAAGACAAATTCAACAGGAATGAAAACCCTATTTCTATTAATCCATTGAAACGACATTTGTTTTAAATATCTAAGCATTTATTATTTTCGTATTAGGAGGAGGAAAAAAACAAACACATTGTCAACGGGGAACATTGATTCCACGACAAAGGCGTTTTTGTGTATGTCCGGGGCGCGCATACCACACGCTGGCTTATACTACGCGTTTGATTGGTTAAAAATGAGAAATATATTATGACAAATATTTTTATTTAGTTAGATGCTTGGGAGTTTTCGCAATACGAAAAATATTTTTTGAGACCTTGATTTTTGGCTATTTTACAAGGAGTGTGTTTTATGTTCAAAATAATAGCCTAATGACCATGAAATCGAATGGAAAACACAAATCATCTTTATAAATATTCAACAACAAAAACCGGTGACCCCTGCTATAAGGTAAAATATTTTTTTTGTTGATATTTGTTATGCTGTAAATCTTGAAGTTGATGCAGTTAAATTTTTGGCATAATATGTTGATCAATAAATGGTTAAATTTCTTTCTTTTCTAAATTATAGTGACTTTTAGTATCCATAAAGTTCTCTATTTCGACTGTCATAAAAATAATTACAAAAAATTCTGTCTTTTTAAAAAAAAAAAAATTTCCAACCCGTATTCCAGGTGAAATATGAGTTTATTTTATGACTACTTTTATATTTAATTCGGTTTGCGGTGTTCTCGATACTTTGTATTTAGGGGTGAGTTTGTTAACATTTCAATACACCCATTCTTCGCGAAAAATAGGTTCTGCTACATTTTTGTGTTAAACGAAATCATGTGAAGCGAGACTATCAAATAAAAAGTTAAAACAAAACCTTGTTAAGTTAAGTTTTCATTTAAAATTTACGGGTTGGGGTATTTATTAACACCTTTAGCTAACTGCTTGAGTGATAAAATATTTGTGATTATTAAAAATAATTTATTGTGTTATCCTGAGAAGAATACTAGTATTTTTCAAGAATATCAGTTGGCGAAGCTTAATAAATATAATGTGGATTGAAAAACTGCGAAAAAAAGGTTAATTATCACTAAACTGACAGACGAAGATTGTTTGGATTTGAGTTGTGGTGCAGGAAATGAATGCTTCGTGTGGAATGTATAAACAAAAGGCTATGTTCAGCTTTGAAAATCAATCATTTTTAAAACAGGTAGTAAAAATTAAGGACGAAGAAACTGAAAAGGATCATATCATAATAAAATCGAAGAGTTTTTACTAGTCTTCACTAGTAAAAGCTCTTCGATTTGCTTCGTCGAGATAAGGATCAATTTGAAGAATCATAGTCATGCTCCTCAGATAGTCAACGACAACTAAGACGTGAAACATAACAATAGATGAATGCTATCTTTTACTCACTAAAATTATAGGGGTATTTTTTACCACTATACACAGTATTTTAAATTATTTCCAATCACCAGTAAAATTTACGTAATAAAAACTCGTCATATTTTTCTATCAATCATAATTTAGCGTGATTCACCGATCAGATAACTCCCATCGTTAATTCATACAGAATAATTGTTCAATATTGAGCTTAATGCTCGAATGAAAATTGATGATGAATAAAAAGTGTATCGGACACGGCATAATTAATCCATCAATCGGATAGACATTGTGTAAATATTAGGAAATTGACATCGCGACGATCGGAATAATTCTGATTAATGACAGGAGCACTCACCCTTGGATCGGCGATGAAGCGATAACAATCCTTTTCATCCAAATTCAATAAACGTATGCCATCAATCATACACGTGAAAAAAAAAGTATGAAATACATTAACTATTTGCATGACCCTCGCAATGATACAAACATTTACCGGATTAGTGCGGATTATCCGAAAATACTACGTGCGTCTCGTACTAAATTTACTATTTTTTCCCCATTGAAACCCCGGGATTTTCCGTATTTTTTCCGCTCGATTTTCCCCCAAATTTGGGACGCGTTAACCAAATCCGGTTAATTTCCCTCACTTTACCCCGTATTTAATAAACCAATCTTTTGTTCTCACGGACACCGAAAAAATAAATAAATAAACCGACACACACTCGTGCGAATTGATTAATTTTGCGGGTTCAACCGCGGGGCAAGGTCGTAAATATAAAACACGGGGATTATTCGATATAAAAATTTGTATTTGTTCTACGGATATAAATTTAAAAAAAAATTAAAGGCTTTGTCCTTTTATTTTTGTGCGGAATATAAAATCGGCCGAATTTTGACCCCGAAATAATTTATGAGAAGCTTTTTTCTCTCGTTTGTTTGTTTGTTTGTTTGATCTACTCTTTGTGTCGAAGAATCCTTGAAATATTGCTTCGGTAAAAATTTTGTCAACCCTTTGCTTGTCGAAATTAGTCTGTGTTCCTTTGGACCGCCCAGGTTTCTTACGTATCAGTTGATCCTTGTAAATAATAAATACAAAGACCGTTCCATACACTTTTTCACAAAACAAACTTGAGGAAAATATATATACATTTGAAAATATATGTATTAATACATATTAAAGTAAGTATTTAAATAATAATATTAATTGTATCCAGTTTTTCAAGAAAAATTAAGGCGAAAAAAAAAAGAATTTGAAACATAATATACTCAACTCTTTTTTTATTCGGATTTTTTACATGATTTTGACATAACACGGTACAAAAAAAATGAATACATATTTTTTCACGAACTATTTGTTCTAACACGATTTTCAGAAACAATTATATTTTTCAAATTTTCCCGTACCGATGTTTGAATAAACGACAACGCATTGCATACGGTGGATATCACTTTTTTACACGGTTTTTTTTGGAACGTATTCACTGTGTAAAAAAAGAGTTGGGTGTACTGCATAAATTCGTTTAATAAATTGAATTGTTTTATATAAATTAAAAATTATATGAAAGGAACGATCATTTTCAACATTGACTGAATCAGATTTCTTCGTGATGCTAAAGCTGCTGAAGAGTATGACCATGATGATTTTTCAATGGGACGATTCTACTGCAGTTTTTCTTACCTTGAGCTGTCGGAAGAGCTACAGCATTTTATATTTTAATTAAGTTAGACTACTATGTCGATCAAGTTTTACTTTCTAACTATCATTAATTTATCAAAACTGTTTGATCATCTTCTTATTCTAGGTATCCTAAAAGCTGTAAAATACTCGTAGGAAATTTTGTCGTATTTTATTTATGTTATCGCACTATATCTCATACGAAATGCATGTTAATTAAAGTTTGATGATACTATTCTTCTAGATTTTTTCCAATCCAAACATGATGGTTTTTGCAAGTATCTTCCATCTAATGCCCTGATAATAATTGCCAAATACACACACCCGATTCTCTTTTTTTACAGAAGATACGTTCTAATGACAATCTTGCCAAAGAGATAATATTCACAAATAAAAATAGTAGATAGGTATTCGAATTTTCTTTCTAAATAAATTACAAGAAGAAAATTTATATGGTTTTTAATTTAAATTAAGATTAATACAACGAAAAATATTCTTCCAAAAACTCTATGGTTTTTTTTACCCGTTATTATAATTTTGATTAATCTCAACCATCTTGTTCGAATAAGATGCGGTGTCTTTATGACATATTTTATTATTATTTGAATAATTTATGGATCTAGTACACCAAAAATGTCAAACGGGTAATTAAAATAGCAAGATGATGGTAATAATCAAATGGAGATGGATAGATTTAATTATACAATGTGTATATTTATTCCTTTTATTTTTTTAAACAAAAATCTGTAAAAAATAATTAAATTGTCAATATTCGTGAACCGTTTTAATTCAAAAGCGTGCAAATAGTACTTAATTACTTAACACTTAATCGGCTGGAAGCCGAACTATAAGCTGTTCTGGGCCCGATCACTATAGGCCGGTAACCTCTTTATAAGCTTTTCTGTGTGAGATCTTTAACGGCCGCTAAGTTAACTTAAACGTTTTTAGTTAAGGGTTTCGACACCAGTCATTTAGACATTAGATGCTAGTCGACACTAAGCGTTTTTTCAGCTATAACTTAGACAACGATTTGTTTTTATTTTAATATTTTTTTGTTGAATACTTGACAGTTGTAGTAATATAAAAAAAATCAGATATTGAGGAGATTTGGGGCACATGCGGCCTATCCCAGTGACCCAACGGCTAATAACCTTGAAATTTCACACACAAGCCTTCTATATAAATATTCAAAATTCAACATTCAATAAATAATATTCAATATCGTTTTATAAAAAAAATATTCCAGTTCGTTTCCAAAAAGTTTGGTGACCCCTGCTTTAAGATATGATTTATTTTTAATCAACTATCCAGTGAATGTTGAATTTCAAGTAATTCAATTTTCGGCTCAATATCTTGATTATTAAAAGATATTGAGCCTCATAGGCAATTCTTAACCTAAATTATTTTGTTCTACAAACTATTCGGCCTGTAGTATACAGAGCTTTTATAAAATAAGTATTGCATAATTTCCAAATGCTGTGACACTAAAATATCTTTGCTATATATAATATTGGAATATAATAATAAAAATAAAATATGAAGCATTTTTAACCAATCTGTACAGAGGGCGAACAGTGTCAAATGATCTCATACAGTTCAATGGTTACTGCGGGGAATACAGAGAAACACTTGGAGAGAAATGCACTGACAGTTACAGGCAATTTTGCAACGTGAAGCATCCACTTTCATTGTATTATTACACTGTGAAACATGGCACAATATTTTTGCAAAAATGTACATTTAAAATAAAATATTATTTAATAAAAATCTATATAATATTTATATATTTAAAATATCGAAGAAATTGTACAAGAGTGACTGAAATAAGTAAGGGATAATATTAAGACAACTTTTCGACTCATCAGCTTTACAGCTTGTACATACAAATATAGTTGTAATCCCAGTTCGGCGTTGATCCTCGCCAGTGTTCTATCACCAACTACCAAACACGTGATGAAAGTTTTCCGGCCAACAATGAAGCCCAACATATTCAAGCAGTTTTCCTACACTGGAGTGGAAATCCCTTTGATTGCTTTCGCGCATCCCGAGCTAGAAACCAGGGGAGGGAGGGGATGAAAAGTTATTCGTCGGTTTCTTTCAGAGTCGCTTGTATCATTCGAAATTAATCTACTCGTTTTCTCGGCAGCGCGAATAACTGCGGAAAACTTGTAGAAACGCCATAATTTATGTGTGGCACTTTGCTCAAGGAAAACTTTACAGTTTCATTACGGCCATAAATCAAACGCGAGATGGATATGAAAGTTGGAGAGTGCCGTAATTTAAAACGACTCGCCAACTAATCCCGACTGCTATCTCAGAACTAACATCTTGAGCGCCTTTATTCGAATTAAACATATTTTTGACATGTGCACGCGGAAAGTTTTTCAAAGCCAACTCGTCCGCCAGTAAAATCGGTTCATTAAGCTCGTGTTACGCCCATGTATGCCCATCGTCAATAACAGGCCGGCGAAAAAGCCTTAGGCCCGCATACAACTTTGTGCAGAAACTTTTTTTGCTGTTTACGCTATTCCTTTGAACCAAATTAGTTGGACCCGGTGCCGAGTGCGGATGTACTAATTGCTTAATGCGATTGTACTTTTTATTGCAAATAAAATTGCGCATTACGTAACTAACAAACTAGCACATTACGCAGCGAAAAAACTCCTATCTAAAATTTTAGCTTTAAATGAATGATTCTTTACATCAGAGGAAGATAACGCGTCAACCGTATTCCGCCTGGCTGATTTTTTCTGCGGCCAATTTACAAAAAGTGTATCTATTTTGTTCACCTTTCAAATGAATTTCTTAAAGGAAATAAATGCAGGTTCCTCTTCTTGCAATTTGATGAATCACCGGATGTCACTGATATCGCACAGCTATATGTATTTATTCGAATGGTATTCCCAGATATGTCAGTTACAGAAGAATTTACCGATGAATAGATAAACGAGAGCTTAAAGCATGTATTAGGTGTAGTAAAAATTCATGTCGTATTTTCAAAGGGTAGTTTTAAAATCAGTTGTTTTTAGTCCTTTGACAAACAAGACGTGCTATTTTATTGCGTGCTTGTCGAGACACGTCTCCATCTGTGTTCAATACAAAAAAAAAATTACTCAACCCAGTCGCAATGGACGAATTTGTTCCTTCAGAAGACCATTTGCGAAACTAATTACTCTTCCAGTTTTACTCCAAAAAAACGCAACTATCGCTACAAAAAATATTTGCAACATTTATGGAGACGTATTAGAAAATGTCAACGCTGGTACAGAAAATTCAAATCCGAAAGTTTTGACTTAAAAGATGAGCCTCGAAGTGGACGAGTACAGTAAATAAAGCCGCCATAAAATCTGAAATTAAAAAAAACCCAACTATAACCATCAAAGAATTGTCAAACATAGATATATATCACTCAGAAATATTTGGAAAAATGGGAAAGATTCTAAAAGATGGAATTTTGGGAGAAAATCTTCCTCCTCCACGATAATTTCCCCATATCACAGATTTGTCCCTGAAAAAAATGGATGACTTGAGTTTGACCGCTTTACTGCATCCTGCTTACTCGCCAGACTTAGCCCCTTCAGACTACCATTTGTTTCGTTCTATGGAACACTTTTTTAAAAATAAATCATTCCAAACAGAAAGTGAAGTGAAATCAGCCATTTCTGATTTTTTTAATTCCAAGTCAGGCAGAATTTTTCAAGAAAGGTATTTTAGATTTGGAAAATAGATGGCAGAAGGTTTAAAAAATAAATTTGAATTTTATTGAAAAAATACGATAGGACATTTTACCGCACCTAATTTAATTCATATAAGTCTTTTATTGATAAAACAAAATTTCCAATACATAAAATAGTATCGATTACGACTGACGGAGCTCCTGCTATGGTTGAGAAGCATACTGGGTTTATAACTCTTTGTAAAAATGATGATGATATTCCAAGTTTTGCCAACTACCATTGCATTATCCACCAACAGGATTTGTTCCCAAAGATATTCAATTCGGACGATGTGATAAATGTAGCAATCAAAATCGTTAATTCTATTCGCGGAAGCAGTTTGCAAAGACGAAAATTCAGAGCATTAGTAGAAAAATGTAAATCTGATCTTGTGAAATTACTATTGCACACTAATGTAGTTTTTAAAACGATTTTTCGGTCTTTTACCCGAAAAAATGGAGTTTATGGCAAAAGCTAACAAATCGTATACTCAATTGGAAGATGATATGTGGGTTATTAATCTTAGTTTTCTCTAAGATATTACAAAAATAGTGGATATACCATTTTTCATGTGTCATTCCCATTCAATAATGAAATACAAATAGAAAAAATATCAATAAAACTATTATTAACAGAAATTTTGGATTCATTTACATATAATTTTATGTTTGTGTGAAGTCATCATTAATTTGTGTAATTAAAATAACTTGATATTGGTATTATCTATGTTTATTTTGAATTTAAACTTATTTTGGCTCTAAATTATTACTTTTAGTGTTAGTAGACAGCCGTTAAAAAATTTAGAAGCAGATCGCCCGTAGTGGTTAATCGTTTAGTAAATGTTTTATTTGAAATATTTAACCAAGGTTTTTAAATAAGGATTGTTTTCCAATACAAACTATTCCAATTGATTGTATCGTTTCTTCCCGTTTTTTTTGCGCGACATAATGCAATCGAGACAGCAGTCTGCGATCGCAATCGGACATGTGACAGGTCGTTCCGTTACTCGGCAACGGGAGCACCTGTCGCCCGTTCGACAGCGACACGTGCCTTGACTTCCGGTTCCCGGGGCACTTCCGGGACCACGCACAGCGCCTCGGCTATCTGACCA
The DNA here is from genome assembly GCA_022495035.1 of Philopotamus ludificatus. Classification (NCBI taxonomy): domain Eukaryota; kingdom Metazoa; phylum Arthropoda; class Insecta; order Trichoptera; family Philopotamidae; genus Philopotamus; species Philopotamus ludificatus. The sequence goes on from JAGXCT010035336.1 coordinate 120,675, forward strand.
TCTGGAGCGGGAGCTGGCCCTTCTGTTTGCCGTTAGCCTTGCAATTGTTATGTAACCGGTGCGATTAAACGGCATCACAATATTTTTCACCGACCCGTTATATTGGCCATATTGCACCGCAGACTGCACCGCCCATCACATTTCAGCTGAAATTAATTCGATCATTTCCCGGCTTGATCTCGAGGTCGAGCTGAAAACGTATACGGTTGAACTTTCTGGTCAAATGTCGGAATTGTCAGAGACGTAGATTTTAAGCATCGCGTTAAATTTAGTCCCGGGAGAGACTGTAAAGAGTGCAGATGGAGGTGTTCTTAAGACTTAACGCGACAGGTGCATGCTCTCTCGCATTACTTATTCACTACTGAGACCTATTCAAGTGCTCCATTCTATACATGAATAAATATATACATATGTAAATGAGGGTCATTCTGACAAAAATATATCAGATATGTATGAATTCAAACATTTTATATAGCTCAACAATATTTATTATAATAATTCCACGCACGTTTTCCTCAATAAAATATGTATTCATCGCAGTTCCCTTTCGATATATCATCCTAATAGTACTTCTGAAATGATATTAGTATGGCATTTAATTCCATCAATGATTCTTAATTTTTTAGATAAGTAAAAACCGCAAAACGGATAAAACCTTTACGAGAATCAACATTTACTTACTACTACGATGGAAGAGAAAATTTTTATTCCAAAGCCTTCAAAATATTGATAAAGAAAACATCAACTTGTATAACCGATGCAGATATTATTAGGGGTGGGTACCCCTAATAATATCATAAGTAATGTTGTTTTTGTTTCAATGAAATTCAAAACAATTTTTCTCATACTTTATTTAACTTTTCTTATACAAATACCCCCCATATTATTTCTCCATAACCCTCTTGCCACCTTTTCTTCAAATCATCCATGCCCTTCTTGTAAACCTGCGGGTTTTGATTGAAATAGTCGGAAAGGGCTGTATTCAATCTCTTCTAAGGAATTAAAATTTAGATCTCTTAGAAAATATTCCATAGAACGAAATAAGTGAAAATCAGATGGTGCGAGATCCGGCGAGTATGGAGGATGCAACAGGGTGACTCATCCAAGATCCTGATTTTTTTCACACGTCAATTTCGCAACATGAGGTCGCGCGTGAATGCGTGTGTGACTCAAACACCTCCTTTTTGAATCTTTCCCAACTTCTTTAGGATCCTCTGAGTACTAGACCAGGATGTACCAACCTTTTCCGATAATTTTTCATTGGTCAGCATCGGGTCGTCTTCGATTGCAGAAAATACGGCTGCTTCATCCGCCTAGACGTCCACTTTGAGGCTCGTTTTCCAAACACAAATCAACCAGATTTAAATTTTATGAACCATCGTTGGTATTTCCTGACATCCAATATGTCATCGTGAATCTCGCAAATATACTTCGTAGCCACTGTTGCTTTCTTTTTCAAATTATATTGAAAAAGTATACAGCTCCGCAGATGTTGTTCCGACGGACACATCTCTCCTGTTGTCGTCAGAGGGATAAAGGAACCGTTTTTTTTACTTAAAGCCACGAGCATGTAGCCGCTACACAAGAGAAACTTAAAACACGTCCTTTCTGCCTAAGGACGACTATTTTAAAGATGGCGCATCAAACGACATTGCTCATGGGTACAACTAAAAAAGAAAGAAAATTGGGATGCAAGTATAGTAGAACTTATCAACGTATTTTTAACAACACAGCTGTGTTTATTGTTGAAATTTCATAGAACTACATTGACCAATCGGGATTTAATTTTTAGAAAATAAGACCTCTTAGGATAATTCTAAATTAAATAAGAAAACTGTAAAAAGATTATTGAAAGCAGACTAAAATCAAAGATTTTCTTCATAAAGTATGATTATTTATATGCTGGAAACGTGAATGTGATTATATTTTATATAAATATTAACTGTATCAATTTTTACTAAATTATAGATAAAATCCTCTCGTACACGTCTGTTTTTTGCTAACCATATAATTTCGTGTGCACGTTGCGTTCACGTCGAGCTTTTTGACAGTGTGTTTTTTTGTACGCGACAAAATTGAAAAATATTGGCAGGTGACAACAATGGACACCGACATTTGATGTCCATCGCCGGTTTTATTGTGTTATTTTTATTTTTGTTCGCGAAAAAGCTCAATTCTGCATGTTCGCGATGGTTGATAACGAATATCGCATTGAGCCACAAAGCCAGCCGAATTTACCGCTCCAATAAATTGTATAAAATTTAATAAAAAAATATTCCATCCGACCTCCGCGTTCCTCATCTATCCCGAAACCTGTCGGACATCATCCCCGGCAATCGTTATGGATGCTTTGTCGAGTTGTCAACCGGCTTTGCGACCTCTGCTATATGCTAAACACACTCGAGCACGTCGGGTGATTGACGCAGGTCATGCGTGTCATCATCTGTGAAGATTATCGGTTTACAACGGACGGAGTCTCATATCAACGATGTCGGGTTTCACTCGAAATTCGGATACGTGTCACTGAAGGGGTGACACCTATAACCATATTGCACCGAAACATTACATAATATATTAATTTAATATTTTTTTTAATATATAAAGATATTAAATGTCAATGCATAATTGCAATGATCACGTAGCCGCCATTTAGACGTTATGGCCACAACACATCCATGCAAATCCACATCCACTAATTCTATTAATTCCATCCGGCTACATTGTCACGTCCAACTGAATGTAATGTATGTAAGCTATGCAGATGCAAGTGGATAACTCCGATTTGCATTGTCTGCGAAACGTAATGAAATACAACGGATGCCTTAATCGCATTACAGGATCTTCACAGCTCAGGATGCAGAGGGAATTTTTCTGTATTAAATAAAAAAATGGCCGTCGTGCGTCTCTTCCGGTACTATTCGGGACTCCCACTTCCCCCCCCCCCTTCCGGTGCCAGGAAGGACAGGCTCTGTGCAATTAGGGATAAGTGGTCGGATGCCCTTTTGAATTATGACCCCCTATTAATTGATAAGTCCAAAATTTAGGTTTAATCTGCGAAATGGATATTCGGACACCGACTTTGATGCCAAAGAATTCGTGAACAAAATTACAGGAAGCTATTTTTAAATAAAATATTTATAATAAAGACAATGTTATTTAAATTTATACAAAATTGTGTAAGTAGCTTTGTTTGTTTCGCATTTTTTTTTAATATTATTATTTAGTTATTAGTATATTTATGTATCAGTTAGTTTTTGATATCTTATAGTTTCTCAACATAACTTGAAGATAACATAAGTTCATACAGGATATCATCTGTCAAGAAAGAGGCGAAAATAATTATTAGATAAAATATTCGGTCGAAATTCAAATACACATCTAAAAATAAATATAATTTAAATAATACATAATAAAATATACAGATACGTAAATCTCTTAAAATTAAGTTTGCGGAAAAGCAATTTAAGCTTATCGTAGGATGTAAATTCTATTTTTAAATTTATTTTATTATGAAGCAATTTTCCGTTTATTTTTATTATAAGAGAGTTCGTTGGATAATTAATTAAGAAAAAAATCTGATTGAAATCATTTAAAATAAGCTGAACAAATTCAGTCAGATTATATATATACATACTTTTAATATATAGAAATGTTATTTGGCTAAGTATATAGATTCAATTATTAATATAATAAATCATTTAGGTACACACATCCCTCGATTTACGCCGTAGATACGTCCGACATAAAGCCGCGAAAACGAAAACCGCGCAAAAAACATGACATTTAAGGAATATAATCTAATATTATTTTAAAAATTGTCTTGGCTTGTAGGTAATAAGCATATTATTTCGATAATATAATAAGTTAAGCGCGACTAAGCTAAGTTAGTAGTCGGATAGGTAAGAGGTCCATTACCTCCGTATGTTTTATAAAAATATATATGTTGATATGTATGTTGATATGTACTGGCGCGGTGGAATTAATTAATTATTTCCCATCTATCCTGCGTTTAATAAATAATAATATTAATTGTAATCCAACTGAAATAATATTAAAAATTACCAGTGTCGCGGTTTGACACTGGGGGAATAATGTGAGAGACCAATACCCCTTGCATCTTTAGAATCATTGGAATCTTTATCAAATCATTATATAGCGTTTTGGAATCATTCTGTTATGCCATCCAATAAATAAATAAAAATAAATCAAATATATTCTTCATACATACAATATAATTTTTGTTTTTTTTTTGTTTTTTTTGTTAATAATAATATTTAATTATTTTATAATAATCAAAGAAAACAAGTATATACATATGTACAAAAAATATTAATATTAATTAACGTAAAAGCTTAGTTATTTTATAGAGAATTTAGCAGTTGACTTACGAAGCAAATTTTTTTTTTCTTACAGCTTGTTCGAAGAAACTACCATTTTAAATTTATTAATTACAAATTTCTGAAAGTCTATGGTCACTTTTGGTAGTTATTTTATTTTTAGTGATCGCTATATGATTTTTTTAGATAAGATGTTCCTGTTTTCTAATTAAATCAATAACTTCGATACTATTCTTAGAAGTTAATAAATCTGTCTCTACAGAACCACTGTTAGATTTGGTTCAAAATTTTAAGGACAACGAACAGTTTCAAGTAAATCGTCTTCGGTTATTTAATCTTCGATAAATAACTTTTCCAATATCATCACTATTTAAATCTTGGAAAACATTTATATTGCTTTTACTTGCCGGATAAGGGTTTACTTTAATTCGTTTTCTTTAAGAAAACCATGGTTTTAATCATTTTTAACAGTTGAATTAGAGATTATTAACAAAAAAATCAGCATAACGCAAATTATATCTATTGTTGTAAGTAATATTTTAATATTATAGTACACCCTGTATATGTAAGTGGTTCAAGTGTTTTTTTTCCTGTAATCAAATCTATGTTTTGTTTCTGTTTTTCGAGTAATCATTAAGGAAATACGCAGGGGGGAAACGAATAGTAAACATGAAGAAATTCAATCCGCCGTATACTTGGATAGAAAAACAAAATTTCTTGGATGTTGCATGGACAAAAAATATATATCATTCTGTAAACATCTCGTAACAAGATTAGGTTCGAAAACAGAGGGTGAATAAATCTGATAAAACAAAATAATATTTAACGATCCATTAACAATTCCGCATTGTCGCGAGGATCAGCGATTGCGAAACACGGATCGACAGGCTTACACGAACACATTCCGCACACGGCCATAAACACGTCATTTTACAAGAAGACAGGGGCGTAAATAATAGTGGAGATACGAAGCTCATAATATATTTATCACAGAAGATCCATTAATCATGTCGGAGATTTCTCCGGGAATATTTTTTGCTTCCGTGTGACGAAATGCTTGGCGATATTTTTTCTAACCATTGTTCGGCGGCGGAAGAATGTGAGAAATTCCGAGACAATTTTTTAACAGTCTTTCATCTTTTCCATGATCGCAATGGAGAGTCCTACCTACGCATCCCTCGAGAACGAAGAATGTATTAAAACGTTCGTAATTGACGATGCGCCTTCGGAGAAGAAATTTATATAAAAAAAAATATTGAAAAGCGGTCTGAAATGTGACAGAAGCAATGCGCTGCTGAAAGTGAATGATTCAAGTGTCAAAAAAATTCACAAAGACGTTTAGATGAATGGTAAAAAATATATTAAAAATACAACAATGAAATCGTCTAACAGACTTAAAATATAATCCTATTTTATTATCTAATCATTAAAAAGTTTCATCTAAAATCTTTAAAAATAATAAACTGTTTTATTAATTAATTGAAGTAAATATATACATTGAATAATGTACTTAAATTTTGATGAAATATTATTGAATCCAGATTTCTAAGAGTAATGGTTTGAGATTGGTGTTTATTTGTGATATTGAAAAATAAATAAATAAACAATGTTGTTGACGTCGTCTGGGGACATTGATAAATATTATTCACTTGCCACATCCGTCTCGAAACCATTCGTCATCCAAACAATTGGAGATAGACACGGCAGATCTGACAAAACATGCTTGGTATTCCAAACAGTTTGGGAATAATTAAGATAAATACACCTGAATTGCACATTAAAGCCCCTGTCTGTTTACCCGGCTGGGATGAGCTTCATTTGAATCAACAGAGGGAAGAGAAAGCCTTCCCGCCCTGCACTTAACACGTTTCGCTCAAGAAACCAAACAGAACTGCAATGCATTTCCAATCATCCGGAATGAACGAGTACACCCTGCGAATTTAATTTTCTACCCGAACTAACTTTTGACGGATAGTAACTCATGCCGTTTTACTATTGTGTAAGAATTAGCGATGACGACATAGATGCAGCCAGAATTGTCTTGTATATACTTGCGGAATGGTAATGTCGGTTGTTGGGAGTGTAGACAAGTGGCGGCGGGAGTTTAATCCCCAGACTGATGGGGGGTGGAAAGTCTTTCGTTTTAAAGAGGGGGTGGAACTTATTGTCGTGTCTTTTGAAAGGAGTCGATACTAAAGCGTGTATGGGGGATTTTTATTAATATTTTTTTCAATGGATTCCTGAAAATGTACACAATGGATGAAAATGTCGGTACGTAAAATTGGTCTGGATGCTGTTTTATATTTCTTTATTATTGCTGTATTTCTGGCGATGTTTATAAAAGATATTATTTTACTTTCGGCGAGACATATTAAAAAACCGTCTAATATAAAAATATTCAATAATCCTACGTATTACAGAATCGACATATTATGTTTAATAAGATAAAAAATATTTTTATTATTAAACAATAATGAATTTTGCAATCACGAGTAATATTTTCGATACCAGGAAATACGATACTGCATTTCGAAATATTATACAAAAATTATTCCGATGCATGTATTGTTTGCCATCAATTCCCATCACTTTCATTTGCTATTAATCACGTTCGTCTGTTACCCGGACTCGTTTTTCCGTTTTGTATTTCGAATACCTGATAAAATACTAATTTCGACACATCGAACGATACGTGGGAAAATTATCCGGCGAGCGACGTGAATATTGTGAAAAATGTTTTTTCATTTTCATTGAAATAAATACATCTGAAAAATATTGCACGCTACTCTGCCTTTAAAATTAGCATAGCATAGATTCAATTTTCATCTGTAATCGGTCACTTGCTTTATTAATAAAAATAAACGTATCGACGGTGAACGCGCAATTAAATTTCGTTCGTGAAATGGCTCCGGTCAACAATAACACAATTTTGCACTTTTGAGCGCCAAAACAATTTCGGGTGAATTTTCATCACCGAAATTATACAGAGCTCCCGTTTGCGGCGAGATTCATGTGGCCAACACATGAAATTCGACTGTTTGAAGTTGGATTTAATTGAGAGCGTTTTTCGACAAAACCGCTTCATTATGGAGCGCGCCTGATTGACGCTCGATGTGAACCTTTGTTGTGGTGGCCACCATAACCCCTAACCTGTGCCTATTAATTGCAGTTGAAAGGGGCAGCAGTTGAAAGCAGGGGGGTCGGGAGCCAACATTTAATATTTTATTGTACAGTCGGCTGGATGAATGTTTATATTTTTTGTAGCGGAGAGATTTTTTTACTGTACATTGAAATTGTACACAATTTTTACCTAAAATCTATGTATTGTTATAAAAAATCCCCTAGTAATAGGGGTTGAATTTTTCAAGTGGCTTTGAGTAAACAAATGACAGTTTCAATTGTGATGTCGTAAAAATTGTTAACTAAAAACGTTCAAAGCTGTGAGTTTTTATTTTTAATAAAAACGATAGGAGAGAACACTCATCTTGTCTTAATCTCACGTGTCTGTAAGCCTATTGCTCTCCAGTCTGAGATATTTTAAACGATTAACTTTGATAAGTATAGCAATTGAAATAATAATGTGTAGGAATTGAGGAGTAAAATACGCCATTATTGGTTCAAGTTAATTGCGATGCTGTATTTCCACGAATTTATATTTCATAGTTGTGAGAATTCTTGACCTTTTCATATGTATACAAAAATAATAAAAAAAGGTTTTATCTTTGCCGTGCCGATGTCCTAATGATGTCCTAAGTAATAAAATAACATAATAACGTAATAACGTAATAAAATAACATAACAATAAAATAACTAAGTACGCAAATAAAATAACAATACATCGATAATGCAATCTTATTTTAATCTTATGTTGCTAAAATAAACTACAGATTAAAATTATTTTTCTCAAACAGCAATCTCAACTCTTTTTACAAATTTTAATTTTATAATGGATTCAGAAAATGAATACATGGGAATGTGCAATAACACAAATGATATTAAATCAATTTATTTAAAACTGGTAACTGGAGGAGTCATTGGACCGTATTTTTAAAGATATACTTTGTAAAGAGAGCTTTTATTAGTGGAAACGTTAATTTTCCATTCTTAGGAAAATGATTGATTAATTAATTTGATCGAAAACTTTATATTAATTCTCTAATAGAAGGGTTGGCTCAATATCGGTACTATCAGTAAAAATAAAGTAAAAAAATACGTACACGGCTTAGAAAAATATTAAAAATATCATTTACTATTAAAATAATTTATTTTACACGGTAATAATGTAAATCATGTTTTAATAAGATCATAATTATATAAAGAATATTATCAGATCATTAATTCACTGATAATAAATAAATTTTCCCTATGATCAGAAAGCGATTTTCTGTATTTAAATCGTAAACCATGTTTACAATATAATTTATAATTTATTAAGGTAGCTTTGATTAGCATTTGATAACAAATGGATCGTATTAATTATGCATTTACATATGCTTTTCAAAAAATATATTATAAACTGAATTTAAATTTAATTAAAATATTATGTTATAATACAAAAAAAAAATTAAAGAAAAATCTCACCAAATCCAACCCTGTAATATTTAGCGCACACGAATTCATGAAAGCGTAAATTTATGAATTCACGCTTTTTATGACGCTGTAATAAATTTTTAATATTGTAAGTACGCGCATGAAAACATGAGCGTAATTCACTTATTGTTCCGAATCTGCGTAATAGCCATTAATTTGTTCTGTGTCATTGTTTCTTGGTCGGCGGGGGGTGTTCGACACCATTGGGGGAAGGGTTGAAACAAAAAAGTTGGGGACCAGATCAGAAATTAAAAACAGCCAGACAATAGAATGGCGGCCGCTTTCATTAATACATTTTTTTTTAATAGAAAAATCATAATGGACGAAATGTGTCTGGAGCGATTAAATCAGTGTGCGATTAATAACGGAAAATATCGTGACGTCATCGAGCGCTTTTCCGCCGAATTTATTCATATCCAGTCATCATTACCCTTTCGACCCCGTCGACCACGTACACATTCCCGTTTGTTTGACAACAATGGTGGGCGGTAATTGAATACAGTGTCCCTTTGTTAAAAGGAAGAAAAGATGTTCAGTGTTGCGTGCCGGGTAGATAAAGAATCTTGACGTGTCCATAAGGGCACATTGACTGAAGGCAAACACGAAGAATCGATACGCCCTCCCCACTATCCGCCGTTTTAACCTAATCATCAAAGGCCAATATTTGGTGGTACGTAATAATTAATATATTAATATCACGAAGATTATCAGCCCTTCAGATGTATGACCCAATTCCGATCGGATCAATATGTCTATTTATTTATTTAACGGAATTTCAGAAATTAGTCGTGATTATAGCATATTAGTACAGGTATAAAGTAATAATATACTGCTTAATGAATATTGGCATAGCTACTGGATTATATGGAAATTGATACAAACAAACTTTAATTTAAATCGATCTGAATTTTCTTACTAAAAGGTAAACTGAAAATAATGATATTTTTTGTTGTGGCGTTTTTACATCAGTTTTAGCCTATTGCCCACTGCAGTCGAGTAAACAGGTAAATTTGGTATTATTTTGAAGCTCTATTTGTAGACTATAGTTATTAAAAATGTCAAAAATGTCATTAAGAAGACCATTTTATGATGTTTTATGCTATTTTAATTTGATAAGGGTTGAAATCAAAAGAAGCTACCGAGACCATCTGCAACATTTATAAAGACGTTATAAAGCTTTAGATCAGTGGTTCTTAACCTTGTTCGAGGTACTGAACCCCACCAGCTTCATATGCGCGTTCACCGAACCCTTAATTGGAAAAATTATCATTTTTCATAATATTGTACAATAAGTCGGGTGTGTGTTTTGACCTCCGCCGAACCCGGGAGACTGACTCACCGAACCCCTGGGGTTCGATCGACACAGGGTAAGAACCACTGCTTTAGACTATGCCGTATATAGTTCAAAAAGTTTATAAATGGTGATAAAGAATTAAATGATACGGTAAGATCAGGAAGACCTCTAGATAAAACTTGAAGATAAGGATAGCCGAGATCTTTAGTCAACAATAATATTCGAAAATAACACATCTCTTCATTGCCCTTGTCTAGGTATGTGACCGATTTGTTTCTGATTGTTACTGGTGATTAAAAATGGATGTTGTAAAACAACCCAAAGAGAAAAAACAATGGCTTCCTTTAATTCACGTACCAGCTTCTATCCCTCGACCAGTATTAACCTTGAAAAGTTACTTTTTTTGTTTGGTGGGATATTTTGGGGGTAATTCATTACGAATTATTTAAACCTAGCCAAACAGTTACATCCGAAGTTTATTGTTTCCAAAAATTAAGCTTAATCGATCCGTTACGGCGGCTCGAAAACAACCGCATCGTCCGAATGGGGTCTATTTATAATAGAAAATAGACCCCAAGCATTTCAAGTCAAGATATATATGAATTCTTCATCAATATTTATATGCTTCATAATATGACGGGCAAATAACACGTACACTCGCTAATGTCTCGCCGCAGAATGAGGACACGCCCCTGAATAGCAGAGAGTAGTAGAGTTCTTCACGTGTCTTACACTTTCACTCGAACATCGTACCGGATGCGAGCGAGAAAAAACATGCTTGTAAAAAAATATTATTAATTTCCGGTTTTCCTTATATGATACAAAACAAAAGATGAGTGTTTATATAGTATCGTATATTTTGTATTTAAGATTTTTGAGCTTGTTGATCTTTAGTCTTGCACTGTTCGCTGGAAATTGACAAGGCGTCACAATACGCGTAAAAAAGGAATAAAACGGCAGAAATATCGTGTCGAGTGTTTCTTACACGTTGACAAACACCATTATTTCCTGTTCCCGAGTTCCAAAAATAAATTGCCATGGCCCGTGTGACAATTAAGTCCAAACACAGCGGTTATGGCCAACATGTTTCCAATTAGGACCCCCGCTCGAGCTATCGCTCTATTTCGGTTTTCGGCCGACCGTGAGTGAAGACATCTTCCAATTGTTTCCCCGAAAGATTTGTTAACGGAAACTTTTACGATGGTATCTCCATGCCGCAGAGCGATGCCAGATGTCTCGGACGGGGATGACTCTTAAATTAGATTCCTCTCATTTGATGAACTGCGCCGAGTACTCGAGCGGCAAGCATCACTTGTGGGGTTTCCCCAAAATCAAATTAAAGCCCTCTAACAAATAAATAAATAAGAATCAGGACCATTGTAAGAAGCGTTGTGTCATCTATTTTTGAAGCAGCCGTTGAGATTGTTATTAAGATTGTGGAATCAGCATCTGTTTACAGTTAAATGCTATGGTTAGTATGTAGAATGGGGAACTGAACAAACTATTAAGCCCAATCATACAATCTAGATTTATAAAACCATATTAAATTGAATTAAATTATGCATCTCTGCCATTTAATATTTTATTATATTATAGAAAGCTTGTTAAGCTAAAAATCAAATAAATAGAAATCAAAAGCTTTACAAAATACTTATATTAGATCCATTTGTTCATTGGAGTGTATGGAAAGGCAGAGAGTAACTTGATGACTGACAAATGATGATTTGTTCATAATAGCACTCGAATTTCGTTATTATGCACTGAAGAGGTGAAATTTAAGCTTATAAATGAATAGGACTTTTATCCAAGGCGACAGTTATTTTATATGGAAATGCTCGTTTATTGCCCATATAATATAATAGTATATAAATATCGTGTCACCTATAAAAATATATTCTAATAAATCTCAAGGTTTATATCGTAATTCGTAATTCTCTGCTTTTTTAGCAGAAGTGAATTAAACACCGAAAATTTCGTTTTGTCATAATTTGGCTAGCTATGATGGTTATTTTGTTCCAAAATTCTTAAGCAATTCTGAGACTTGAATGGAAAAATATTTTAGTAATAAGTAAAAACCTAAACATGAACCTGTTTTTACACAGAATGGTTACAAGATTTATCCTCCATACATAATATAACAAAACACATGTATATAATTGAAAACTGGCAGGAACTGATCAGATTATTATGAACATTTGTGACTTATACTATAAAAGTTATTGAAAAATTAAGATATAACACATTTGCGATATGCAACATGTATAAATCAAATTTAGGTGAAACTCCATAGATGAAAAATTCATAGAAATAATTTGAATTTTTTTTTATCATCATTATGATAAATCGTTATCGTTATGATAAACGAGGTAAAATATTACGGAAGGATTCGTAACTCTCGAGAGCCTTTACTCTCGCCGGTGATAGAAATGAAAATACAATTTATAGTAAACACATGGACATTATATTGAATATCAACATTTATAGAGAGCTTTCAGGTTATATGTGTCAGCGTATACAGTGGTCAGCTTGCTTGTTAATTAGTTATTCAATGTGGTTAGGTTAGGTTAGGTTAGGTTAGGTTAGGTTAGGTTAGGTTAGGTTAGGTTAGGTTAGGTTAGGTTCCGAGTCCTAATCTACGGTGAAAGGCGTCGCGCCAATAGATGCGTGGCCGCAAAGACTCAAAACAGTGCGGTCGCAAGCGAACCCTCCGGTGGAATAGCCGACACTCCGGAGAATGAAGGCTTATCCGACTAAGCGGGCCGGGCCTCTGGCCGGATGGACCGATATTTCCCTAGCTACTCGTGGGAACACTATGGGGACTGACGACACAAACAAAAAAATAACATCTACTGAAACACATCACGAAGAATTACGGAACGAAACAGGACATGCCTACGGTAAAATTGAAGGGACTTTAGGAACATCAGAAGTCGAACGGAGGGAGGAGGAGGCGCTCCTGACGCTCGAGAAAAAATTGGACGAGCTAAGACTTTATGCTCTTGGGCAAAGAAACGCTCACAAGGTGTTAAAAGATGGACTGGCAGAGACCTCCATCCTTATACGAAGGTTCAAGGATGCGCGAGACGCACGAAAAAAGTACGAAAAGGAGCCTGCCCAAAAATCACCTGTACCTGTTGCCAAACAGGCCAAACCGGCCAAACAGCAGCAGCAGCCCATCACCACCACCACCACCACCATCAGCACCACCACCAACATCGAGGCAGAGACCGAGGACGCCAATAAGGAGTCGGCCCGACCCATACCAACATGGACGGAGGTCGTCAGGAGGCGACCGAAAGCAAAAAGGAAAAAAGATCCACCACCCACGCTAGTACCAGCACCGACAGCAAGCCGCAAGCTCCAGACTGCCACTGACGAAACTCTGACGCCATTGTCATCAAACGGACAGGCGTACCTCACGCGGAGCTAGTGAGAAAGCTCAAAAAAAATATAGATCCAGCAGGCGCTGACTGTCAGGTTACTAACATTAGAAAAACCCGAGGCGGTGAGTTACTCATAACACTCGAGAAGGGTAACAAGGCGGGCAAACTTGCGAGCGCCATAAGAAAACTGCTCGGGAATTCGGCAGAGGTGCGAACGCTCACACCTGGGCTAACGATCGTCATCAGGGACCTCGACGAGGGCTCGGACGCAGTGGACGTCCAAACGGCCATCGTCGAGGCCCTGAGAACGGCCAAGTTCGAAGGAGACAAAGACGTGAGCGTTCGAAGCTCGTAGAGCCGCTCTACGGTGGCACGCGCAGATCGTAGTCGTTCCTCTGCCAACGGCAGTAGCCAGAGTGTTTCTCCAACAAGCAAGCTTACGAATAGGGTGGTCAACTGCCGCATGCCATCCAGAGAGCTGAAGTAACCGCGCTTCAAATGTCTCGGATAATGTCACATAGTGGCCGACTGCGCTGAAAGAGACCGTCGATTACACTTCATTTTATGAGAAGAGAAATATGCTTTATGTGATACGACGAGTAGTAATCATTATAATGACATAGATATTATTAAATAATAGGGCTAAAATATATTTAGGTTAATATTCAATAAAGTGTTATTGCAAAAATATTGCGCAAGAAGTATCGGTGCATTGTTGAATATTATACGTAGAGGTTGCAATGTCGCAAAGGAATGGAATTTCTTTTATTGTATACGACAAGAGATTTTTCATCTGGAGTTACTCGACAGCGTTCGGATTGCATTGTCCCGTGTAATCAATACTCTTTCCCCATTTTTTCTGCTCCGGCATAATGGTCGGCGACACTTCCACGTACACGGGGTCCTCGATCAGTATGCTGCCGAGGCGACATAACATGTTTTGGCTGTCGCAAATATTGAATCGTCGACTTTTGACAGGAGCACCGGAGGCTGCGACACACTTGACAAACTCAGGTTTCACAGTAAACAACGTATTTCCGGTGGCACGTCACATTTGAGAGACGGCCGTCCGCCGCCATCGCGCCGACATAATGAGAGATAAATATTCAGCGCGGTGTGATGAATTAGCATATTCATTAAATTAATCCATGTGTGAAATGGGATAGTCTTTATTAGTATGCAAAGTTTAACAAGGAAATTGCCCCAAGATGAATTTAACTTTGGCGAGGAGTGACATTGTACACATGCCCAAATCGCAGTTAAGCAACCCATTCGTTGGGGGCGGCGCGCGAAATTGTCAACGTTTAAGTCCGCAGCTTTACACAGCGCTAAGTAACCGTATGAATTAGTAATTCTGAAAAAATATATGAAATTAGTGCTAAATCCGCCGTTGAATATTCAAATGTTGCCTTTCAGCGCTATTCGGCATCACGACAGACGGCTTAATGTGCTGTTCCAGTCCATCATTAACATTAGTGTTTGCATATTATTCAAAGTAAAATATTTTCATAAACATAGAACAATACAATAAATAAAATACTTGAACAAAACCTTCATTTACGCTGATTATTTTAAATCAAAATAATTAAATTCTGTATTCTGATTAAATTATTATTATATGTAAGCTACCATAATATTCCTGGTATTTGATCGTAAGTAGGGCCAGCCTACTAATAATTAATTAAATTCATAGTATACTTTCAAAAGTTGTTAATAATATGTTGATTTTGTTAAAATAGAAAATTGAAGAGGGACCGGAAAGAAATCACATGTAAAATTTATGTTTTTACATATTATAAGACGTAATTTTAATCATGTAGTTTTTTAATTCAGTTTTCGAAAAAACTATCCGGTTCTAAATCAAAATACTTTTTTATGCAGTTTTCGATTTATTTACTTCGGAAACTTTTTCTCTTAAAGTGTGCTCCATGGACCTGAAGAGAAAGTAATCGGAAAAAGCAAGGTCTAGGGAATATGAAGGATGTTGTAGAATCTTCCAGTTTAACTGAATTTCTTTTGGTCATACATACTTAATGAGGGCGTCCTAATAGACGATAATTTATTGTGAAGAATTATTCCCTTGCTATTAAACAAAATTGGACGTTACGTTTTTATTTCAAGTATGTATATTTTTTTTCGGATTAATTATATTAACACCATATATAATATATAAACAATAAATATTAATTTCAAACCAACTGAAATAATGTTAAAAATTTTTAACCAGTGTCGTGGTTTGACACTGTGGGGAATATTATTGTGAGAGACTCATTCTACTTGCATCTTTATAATCTATATCCAATCTTTATATGGGTGAATGGCGTTTTGGAATCTTTCTGTTATGTTATAAATACATCGTAATCAAATAAATAAATAAATTATTGATAATTAAATAAATATCACATTTCTACCTTTAAATTTTGGTTTGGGAATTCTTTGATATAAATATTAAAATTCTGTTGGGTCCCAAAATACTGATGTCATATTGAGATCATATCTAAAAATATGACAGGAATGCTTAAATATTTTAATACATACTTTGCAAAAATCTAAACATACATTTGTACTATTAGGATAATTTTAAATTTAGCTTCATTGTAAAGTTGGATATTTAAATAAATGTTATTATTTTACGGATAACAAATCATCTAGATTTCAAAAATTCTAATTATCATTTTACAATATTATTAGAAATTTTGCCTCGATTTACGCTATATTTTATCTTACTCGTCGCGTATATCAAGTATTTCATATTTATAATAATCTATGAATGGGGTTTTATTAAATTATTTTAAGATACATATAATAATTCTACATAATAATTGATCCATAATATTATAGTTTTATCCAGGAATGAAGCACTATGTCTTTACTTATTCGATTTCATATTAAACTTTGTTTGAAGTCGGCTTTAAATTCAATTACATACATGTAACTTTTCGTATTAATCTTTCCACAACTTTTGCTGCTCTATTGCATCTTTGTATAAATACAATCACAGGTTTCATATCATTTTTATTTTAATTTTATTATATAAATATTTAAACCGAGCAATTTTAATACTTAGTGATCGAATTTATTCTCCTGAAAATGGAATAAAATATTCTTAAAATCCCGCTACAATGATACCGTCTTCAAAATTCAACAGTACGCAAGCTTAACGATGTCGTAAAAATTGCGCTATAAAATTTAAAATAAACATTTCTTATCCCTGCAAATTTGTAGCAGAATATATTTGCATTAGACATTTTACACCGATATTCCGAGATTAAATTAATCACCAAACCCAAAAGACTTTGTCGGTCAATTGATGGAATAATTGAAGAAGCCGCAAAGCTCTGCGGTTAAATTGAACACTGCTTATTGATATAGCTCGGATATTATTAAATATTCATTCTTATTAATTTATATAGTAGATATTAATCATAGTTATAATATTGATAACATATATTTAGACCTAATCTGTATGTGACAGTCGGCTTTGAACATGTCAGATGAACATATGTACATATTACGTACATTATTCTGTGAAATTCTGAACGATGTTATATCAGCATTACATCCATCCATAGCATCAATTTTATAATGAGATTGTTATATAGCCATTAAATTCAAGCATCACAAGTTAAATTTAATAAGATAGAGGAAGTGAAAGATGATATTTTGCCTGAACGAATCGGATGGCATAAACATAGTAAGGAATCCTTTGATTACATTGGCGAATCTCATTATGAATAGAATTTTTTTTTTAGATTTCCAACCGTTATTTATGGAAATTTTCTGCAGTGAATCATAGAGAGCTGAAATTAATTGGATGCTATATAATTTTCCCAATTCTACTCTTCAATTTAAAATGAGTAAATTTAATATTTCATTTCAATGCTAAATTATTTTATACATTTATTTAAAATAACATAAGTATAGGTACAATTAAGTTGTTGTTTATTAATAAATTGTTTGGAGAGTTATTATGTAATCCCTTCAGGATAATCAATGTATGAATAGAATTCATGTATGAGACATCGACTATTATTCATCCGAGCACAGGTATGAAACCATGACCTTACGCTGAGAGTCTTAACCTCAAGGTTATCAAGATCGGTAACCCTATTGTAATGTAAATAATAATTTACATCACAATACAGCTTTTATACTCCAAATCAATTCCTAATACGTAAAATTCAGGATGAAGCAGAAATAATTCGTACTTTTTGGATCAGTTAACACGTAATAAATACGTAGTTTAAAACAAAAATTGAAAATGCATTTAAAAATAATGAATAAACTCTTTTGATATAAATATATTTTTATTATTTATTATATGTTATAAA
>JAGXCT010035336.1:149075-221029 GCA_022495035.1 Philopotamus ludificatus
AGAAATTATCACACATTTTTTTTCAAACTTGTGTTCATACAAGTTATTTTTGATTTTTTTGTGCAAAGTTTAACAACCCTTACAAAAATGTAATTATTAAAACGTATCAAAAACAAGTCCCACTCTCTGATAAATTTAGAAATATCACTTCCACATCGTTGCCTGCATTAAAATAATCGAAAAGGCGTGAAAATGGGTTACCAAAATAACCCTCACTTCTGCTTAGAAGATGTTCTGACCGGAAAGTGTTGTCGAATGTGACTTTGGGGGGGGGGCTTGAGACAGTATCCGTAGAGCTTGTTGTCAATGTAGAGATTGTGTATTTGGCTAAGGTCATTAGACGGAGATGAATAAGAATGATATCGAAGAGCATAGCCAAGAGTTGACCACCGAAGAACTAATGTTGCTGCATTGTGATTCACAGCAAGAAGTTGTGCAAGAGAGTTTTATTTGTTGCAATAAAAAAAATGCTGAAATGGAAAAACTGTTCAATCGTATATTAAGAAGCATCACCCAAACAAGGCAATGGCTATGCGAACTATCACATTTTTACTAAATCTTAAAGTGTCGGCAAAAATAAATGTCTTTAGAGAGCTTTCTGGTAAAAAAATATATATCATACATAATAAACTAATTATTTAGATTCTTTCAAGTTCAATCGGTGATATAAAAGAAGATGAAGATGATACTTGCTCCTTAAAAATATTTATAAAATTTCCTTTAAATATACGTTTTAAATACATTTTTTTAGCTTGTAGCTTCTGAACTTTAGAAATAAGCCTCTGGAACAAATTACGATCGTTTGCATTGTATTCTTTTAATACAGTTTAGGAAAAAATACCATTTCTATCCATACACCATATCCCTGGATTTACGCGGTGGTAACGTTTTGTAAAAAAAAAACAAGTAATAAAAGATGTGAAGCTCACAGAAATGTAGGAATTCCCTTAAAAATACAAGACAATCCAAAAAAATAATGTTCTATAATCATGTTGCGTTATCCAAATGCAAAAAAAATGTAAATGGAATATTTTTTATAATGTATTTTTCGTTTCTGGAATATACCAGTACTTAAATATTTTTTAAAAATTAATGTCTCAATGTACAGGAACAAAAGCAATGTTCATAACCTTTAAAAAAGAGTATAAACTCAGTTCATCACCGATAATTTCATAATTAGATCAGCAGAAGCATTACTGTGGGTATCCTCACCCGATCTTTGTTTCATCGACATTTTATATCAAGTCAGGTATATATAATTTTCTTTCAATTATCCCCCTTTTATGTAAAAATTGTGTTATCCGCATCACCAGATGCTAGTTTATCCCCATTCTGAAAATTATGAAGAGACTGTCATTTTTAAACCCTTCTATCTATCCTTTGAACGCACAAAAATTGACTTTTCCTTCAGATGTATAATGATTATATAATTATATAGTTTTTTGGGTAATCGAATTTGCATTGATAGTAATTCTTTTCTGTAGAAAATCTTCTATCTAAATAATCAGGGTTTTATAGATTTACAACGATTAAGTGAATTGTTTCTCTTTTTTCTTACAATTTTTTTAAACCAAACAACAATTTCTAAACACATACTGTTTTCTTAAAGAGCTATATACTATTTCGAATAAATGGTTTTATATGCACTTGGGGCATTGCCCAAAATCTCCTCAAGGCCTGGTTTTTTTGTATTGAGGATCTAACAAGAAAGAAATACTATAAAAACCCAAACTTAGTAATAGTTACAGCCAATCAAACGCATAATGTCGGCTAGCGTGTGATATGCGCGCCCCGGAAATACACAAAAACGCATTTAACGAGGGAATCCACGATCCCCGTAGGCAATGAGTTTATAGATTGAATTTTTCGATTGAGTTCTGAACGAGCTTTTACATCACAACGAACGTAAAAACATAGGAAATAACTTATATTTATCGTCTAAATCTAAGACTTGAAGGTGACGTAAAAAAAACTTATTTCCCCATTTTTTCAGAGTAATTTATGATATTAGATTTTATATATTATTATTAGGTAGCACCTTTCCAATATTTTCCCACGATTTATCGCATTTATCAAACAGATTCTGGATAGCTGACCTCCGAAGTACTGTCGTACTCCACCAGAAGCGAGTCGTCTTCTGCCGGAGGGCCCTCCGAAGCATTAGCCACCAGCTCCTGCTGGTATCATAGCTCTATCGCCTCGGGGCCCTTCCACGACATGCCAGATTTCAGCAGATGGTAGAACCGCATCACGCCCCATATTGCGAATATCTATGGTTGAAATAATATTTACTAACTCCGCTAATTGAATTAATGTGTATCTCGAATAGCGTGTGGCAATCTCGTCGATGCCATAAATAATATTTCGCGCGAGAGATATACGAGCACGAAATATTTATTTTTTCATAATAATTATTGAAATAAATATATAACTCGCTATTCGATATAAAATTAAAAAAAGAATAACTTACATTAAGGATGGCTCTTATCGTGAAGAATGTGACTTCGACCCTGCAGAGCGTATCAAACTCCTGAAAATAATATTATGTAACATACTGGATACCGTTGTTATTTTATTTAAATCATTATTATAATTACCCCGTTTACATGATCTCTTAAAACATTCGAATATACCATGGCCATGGATTCCAATGCCATGAACGTAATACACCCTATTATCCACGGAACGACAAGTGCCGAATTTTCCTATAAAAATATGGATTTGTTATTTTAAACTTGTATAAAAATTCTCTGCTGAAAAATCAGTATAAGCTAATAATAATAAGACAATAGTGTTTAGACTTATCTTAAATTTTAATTGGATCATAGTTTAATATAATTTCAGTATTTTAATATTGGAAAAATTAGTTGTTATGGAATAAATTCGGAAATACAATTTTCCGCGCACACATCAAAGGGGGAAAATTTTCTGGATTCGTTTTTCCGGTCGAATCCATAAATTTTACCCAATTCGCAGGTAACAGGAAAACTTGACTGGTTATAATGGCGCCAAAAGTTTTCGGCATCTGGAATGCTTATTATTGGAAAAATTCTGGGGTGCCGGGAGGATATCCGGACTGGAAACGCGCGGCTTTCTTGCGATTCCTAGTCACGTCCAGGAAAGCAACCGCAAATATTAGAGGAGAATTCTGAAAATTTTCAGACATTGATATATGTATTATACGTAAGATTTTTTTCCTCTCTTCGGCGTCGAACGGCATTTCCATTCAAATAAATGAACGCGCGTAATCGTGCGAATGTGTGCGAAACTCGATTGAAATCTTCAATTCCGCATTTTTACAAACTTGACGACTCGATCGAGCGCGAAATTTTTATAATTATCAATTATAAATCGCTATGTAATATAGAATTTATTTGCATTATGCGGAACGAATTTGCATATTTTAATTTGAATCATCAAAGCTTTTAATGGAAAGCTTAAATGATCCACTGATTGAAATTTAAATATGAATCATAAAGTTTAAATTCCTTTATATTTTAATGTTTCCACATTTTTCTTTAATAACGAATTCGTCTGCTTCATGAAACACATAATTTTGATTTTTCCCATTTAATACATCCTTGAGGATATAAAATATTTTCCACAAAGCGTTTGACGCGTTCGTTAAAATATTATTTTACATAGTTTATTTTCAAATTAAAAATATTTATTCAATGTATCAGGATCTCCTTTAGATCCAGCGTGTCCTTATAATCAATCACGATTGTAATCTGGTCACATTTAAATTGAATTGAATTTAACATCCAGAGGGCTTATCCGGCAGCTAGTCACCTTCGTTTAACTGTCGCTTTAGAGCCAGAGAGGTGGATATTGTCGATATTCAAATGAACGAATTAATTATTCATGCAATTAGTGGAATTATTCGGATCTGTGAGGGCTTGTCGAATCGGAAACAATAACTCTTCACATCAAGAACTTTGCCCTCAAAATAATTTGCTCTCGGCGATACGGAGTGGAAGTAATCTCAGAGTGAGCGAACGTCAAGCCTCAGTATTGAATATCTTAATTGACGAGTGACAAAAGAGTGTTTTGATAAAAAAAAATCGTTTTAATAGCACGCCGCTTAAAAGTTATGAAGATTTTTTCCTCCGGTGGAATATAATTCGGTTTTCTGGTGAACGTGGCGCAAAGCCAATAGCTGCCAAAGTTTTATGCGGAAAGCTTTTAAGAGCAAGAGCACCCTCTTTGTCATTAGCAACCCCTTGTGTAAAATAATTTTCAACAGGCTAATAATAAAATAATAAAAAATAAAACTTGGCCATAAAGTAATTATTTCATCCTCACCTTGTGAACGGCATAGAATAACAGGACGCTGAGTGCGACCATAAATAATTGCGTGCTAATAATGGCGAAATTCGCAATTTGAACGCCTGAAACAATTCAACAAATAATAATAAAAAAATAATTATACCAATTTAAATAATATTTTTATTATTTACCATAATAGACGTCTTCTAAATCGTTATATTTCGTAGAATTCACGTCCAATCTCCACATGTAGATTATAACGACGAGAAGAGAAATGTGCTAGTTGAAAAATATTCAAATTTAATTAAAACATGATAAAGATTTAAACAAGAAAAATTGATTCGTTCTTATAACATGCTGTTAAAGTTTGTGGAATCTCAGTGCCACATATATTTTAAATATGGGAATGTGATACACACATATCTTAATTAAAAATTTATCTACGATTATCTTTAAATTTTAGCTCATGATATTTTTCCTAATAATTTAAAAAATATTTATTAAAGGTTTCAATATATAAGATATTAAAAATAAGAGATTTTCTTCTGAAAATAATTAATATTAATCATCGCTGAATGCATAAGCGGTTGTTTTTAAAATATTCACTCTACGGAGATTTTCGAGGGCGGTTAATTTAAATTGCGTCGGACTTGAGCTCTTTTAAAATTCATGTAATTAAGGCTGTCGCCGGTAATGGGTTTTTTAATGGTCACTAGAAGAATTCGGTTGGCTGTAATATGATGGTCCGGAGTACCCACCAGCGTGTAGAGAGCACTAATGTAGGCAGCGTGCTTGGCGTGGAGGCTGCTGCAGGAGGGCGGTATCAGATAGGAGCGCTCCGGGGGCGGCGACTCGGACGAGTACACCCCTGACGATTTCATGGCGCCACCTCATCATTACATTCCACCTGGCGAGAAATAATTTATTTATATCTAATATACGGATTATGAGTTCATTCACTGGAATGGTGATAATATGTAATTTAAAGACAAAGCTCCTTCGAATCCAACACGCTACATTCGTCATGCATCTTGCCACAACTCCACTCTAGCTGTAGTATTAATAATTACATTAATAATAATATTGATGAATTCTTCATCAATCTTTTGACATTTTTTTAAAAAAATGTTTATTCTAAGAAAAAAATAGTTATTCATTAAATGCTCCAAAATTTAGTTGATATTTTGTATTTTTTTACTAATCAATATGACGCCTAAATGACAACGCTCTCGAAGCTTTCGAACTTCACTAGAAGCTTTCGAACACTCGTTTACTTGTCACATCACAATTCACTCTTGATAAGTGTGGTCATCGAAATAACACAAAACATTTATTGAAAGGGCGACAGTCGACGCGCAATTAATCCCTGAAAACGATCAACGAAAAATCGTCCATTCTATTGAATACTCCTAATATTTCCTTAAATGATTCCCTCCATGCACAGAAATATAAACGTCGATTGGTAATTAAAGAGTCCCCTAATTATATTTAGCTAAAAGAAAAAAACATTATATGCTTGCGCTACCGCAGAGAGCGCTCTCTGACATGCGATTAATTCGGTCGTATTTATTATAAGCACAGTGAACCCCCCTATAACGTCAATATAGGTTTACGTTATAAGGGGGGATGTAATAGGGGGTTAAGATGTTTCAATTTTATTTTTTGATTTATAGGAAATCAGTAAATCAAACGTTTTCATTTTATTTTACGTTTTTATGTGTTAACCAGTGCAAATGACTTGACTCGCGCGATGAGCGATATCCTTTCGTATTTTTGCTGACGTAATCTTCCCGAAACTTGCGGGCAGGGAAAATCAACGCGATATTTTATTAGTTGATTTATAAAATTATAAAATATTTATATGAAAATTCTAATAGCGTTTTTACAAAATTACGTTATAGGAAAAAACTACCGCAAACGTTATAGGGGGGTTTACTGTACATATTCTATATACATATTATGTCTATCGTTGTTTTCATTTCTCCATCGGAGGTTAATCATGTTCCTCATGTGTATCAAGTTCTCAGTAAATGAATTAATATTATTATTTAATCAAACAAGGCTCAAGGGATGATAATTTTATTTTATATTATATTATTCAAATTTCCCCAACATCCATTTGTCGAAATGATTTGGGAATATGTACGTAAGTAACAACAATTCACTTATGATTACTGTCGTTATCCGTGGATATAACTTGGATGGATGACCTCATGGGAATGCTGCGTGATACTCGTAGACGTGGGGATAAGGCCAATAGCCTCACGCCAAAAAAGCTTAACATATTCGATATAAAACTTATACTGTACCATCTTTTTTTTGTTTTAATAAAAATTGCATCGACAATTAATTAATTCATCGACGTCTGCTAAATCAATTTCTTAATAATAATATATATTTTTTATTATTGTTAAAAATGCAGGTTAAGATGTATAAATCTCCCGTATTATTAAGAATAAATACGAACAAAGCTATCTAGATATATTATTTACTCCGAAAATCTTTATTTATCGATATTAACATTGTCAACTCTAAAGTAATCCCCATCATATACAATACAGTTAAACCCCCACTAACACTAAAATCGAGACCGAGTAAATTGAAGTCGTGTTATTGGGGGGATAGCCTGGCGCGTGTCGAATACACAGACGCTAGCCAACGTTTGACTGTATGCACGCACAGACGGCCGCCCCGGCTGTGCGGTGTGTGCAGCCGAACCCCGGTGTGTGCAGCCGAACCCGTGTCAAATGAATAGTCGGCCTTGTGTGTATTCGTCAGCCGTCGACCGTTGGCGTGAATGCGACTGCGCACATTGGGGTATAGGCGGCGAATATTTCAACCCATCGCGTTATTCGGAGTAGTTTAATAGGGGGCTCCACTGTATATCTTTGGGTCAGTGCTCTTTTCCAATCTACGCACTTCTGGAATGCATTTTTCGGTATAGCGTTTATTAACGAATCTGTTTTTAATTCCTCAATGTTGAGCAAACGTTGTTTTATTACTTAAAAATACATAATAAACTGATATTTCTTTTCGGTTCAGCTCCGGTTTTCGTTCCGACAATATTAACGGTTGTTTATTCAGTTTTAATTCGAAGCCCCGATAATAACATTTTAAAAATAATCACTCGGAACTGAACCGAAAACCTTTATTATTTATGATATGGCTACCAATGTCAAGATTCGACAGTTACAACCAGTGAAATTCGAAAATTTCGAGTATTATTTAATTCAAACTTTTATATGTTAAAAAAAACGGTTTTTATTGCGATGATGCTGCATAAATAAAAGCCACTATTGACGATAAATTGAAAAAGACTTTTCGAAATTCCTCAATCATGTTTATTATCATCTTATTTGGATTAATATCGATTTCTTCACTAAATCTTTGCTTGCAATCCATTCAAGCGAAAAAATACATTTTAAAAATATTTCATATTGAGAAACTGTGACATGGAACAGTACTTCCTAAACTACTGACATATAAATACATTTTTTTGAATAAAAAAATAAATGAATACTTTAATTAAAATCTAACTATTTTTTATTTAAATTAAAACAAATTAATAATTATAAATAATTGAGAATTTATAAATAATTGGACATTATATGAAAAGGTTTAAGAAGCATTTATTTGGATTATATATACTAAGTACAAATACCCAGAATTTAAATATGTATTCATGAACATTTAAATGTAATGCGTATTAAGGAATTTAGAATGTAATTATATATACAAAGATAAATAATAAAATAAATATATGCATACATTTTGAGGTTATGAAATAATAAACAATATATGATTTTATGATTTAATATTGAAAATTTTGCGATTTTAATTACAAGATATGTATTTTTTATTAGTTTACCTGTTTATTTCCTTATTCTTCTGTATTAGAACACGGTTTGATCAAGTTCACTTTGAAAAAAAATAATAATAATAATAACGAATTACTTGGGCGAGTGAAAAAACTGGATTGTTTCCGTAACAGGGAATATATTGAATTACAGGTTACGTGTTTGTCGTCGAAACACGCGATCGTTGTACGTAAACGTACTCTGGGGATCTGGGAATAACTGAGAGGCAACTGCGGGAAATGATTTGAAGCCCTCGGCCAGACATGCGCCCTTCTATCCACGGCCCAGGCTTATCTCTTCTGCTAAACTTTATCGCCGGTTATGTTTAAATCTGATCAATTCTTAATGCCCTTGTTACACACACGCTCCATCTATAATTCAAACAGTATCGCGCAAGATTATCATCTTAGATGCCGGAGAATGCGACGCGCCATTTCCGTGCTAATTTATAACCGAAATTATTTCCGCGCGCGTTCCGGCGTCTCCCGTCGTCTATGTGCAATGATGCTTTTTGCCCAATTGCCGATTTCAAGATTTCAGATAGTATGCGGTGAATATAATTGATTGGAATGATAAGTTCTGTGGGAAAGTTTCGGTACGACAGGTGTTGCTACAATTCCGTCCGCCGAAATTCGATCAAAGTTTGTTTTGCTGAGAACTAAATTTAGTTTTCCCGTGTTGAGTCTGACAATCTGGAGATGTAGGACGATGTTTATTGAAATAAATTTGACTTTTCGTTGCTCAAATTGATACAGAGCCGTAAATATTTAAAGTTCGCTGGAGTGGTTAATTGGGATGCCGGGTCTGGGAATATCGGCGAAGTGGTAATTTATTTTTCTGAATTTTAATACAAGATTGAATCCGACATTTATGTAAATAGATATAATGAAAAATAATTGCGTATACGAAATTATAAATATAATTTATATTTATTAATCTGGACGGTGCCTACGCAAGCGTTACTCCGCGCGATTTAGTGCAGGAGCGTTATCTGCTCGTCAGCGCTACCAGCGTCGGATGTTGGAGGGAGGCGGGCCGGTAGCGGAGTGCGGGGGGGTCTCGCCGCTAAGCGTCGTGTCGCGCTGCGACTCGCTACAGTCATACTGACTCACAGCTTCTTTGAGCCGCGTGTCACTTATTTTATTGTTAATATTATTTAGTATACCTTATCTTACTTTTCATATATTTATAATAAAACATGAGCGAAATATACTTGTTTTAATTTTTAATATTCCGCAGCACCCCCAAATATTCTATCCACGAGCCTTTTTACATAATATTACATTTTGTTGTTTAATAATAACATATTTCACTCAAGTTTTCTTTGTTTATCTAACGATATTGTTTGACAATATCGTGATGTAAAATTACAACTCTCACTGTTGGGATATTGGCTCCTCTTCGGTTACAGTGCATCAAAGATTTCCCAACTGTTGAATAACATTAATTTATTTTAATTTGTACTTACTAATCGACGCTCATTCTGACACTTTAAGATGGAGAATTGCTGATATGTTGTATCTTTCTCTATTGAAAATCTGATAAATTTGTAAGAATCGCTTTAGAAACACGTAAATGTCAAAGGATCGTTGTGAAAGTATATGAAGTATCTTACTTACTTAACGAAATTGATTGAGTTAAAATGCAACAATTTCGGGTGGCATTTTGGCTCCTCCATCGTTTAAAGTGCATCAAAGATTCCCTAACTGTTCAATGCAATTAATTTATTTTCATTTGTACGTAGTAATCGACGCTTGTTTAAACGTTTTAAGATGGAGAATCGTTGATCTGTCGTCTCGTTCTCTTTTGAATATCCGATAAATTTGTAAGAAAGGCATTAGTAATACATAAACGTCAAAGGATCGTTATGATATTGATTGGCGTAAAAATGACACTCTTTCTGCTAGCGTTTTGAATCCTTCTCCGTTTATAGTGGATCAAAGATTCCCAAACATAAATATTTGTATCAATAAAGAATTTTTAACTTATACTTGTATAGTGCATCATAAATAAAATGGATTAATTTTTATATTTATTATCAGTGGCGGTTCGTGGGTAAAATATTTATTAATCATTAAAAATGTATATTATGCTCATATTTTATTAAAAATATAAAAAATAAGGTAAGGTAAAAATACTAAATAATATTAATAACAATAAAATAAGTGACAAGCGGCACGTAGCTCAAAGAAGTTGTGAGTCAGTATGACTGCACCAAGTCGCAGGGCTACATGGCGCTTAGCAGGCAGACTCCCCCACCCCGCACTCCTCTACCGACCGCGCTCACCCAATATCTAACACCGGCAGCGCTGACAAGCAGACAGCGCACTTGCACTACATCGTGCGGAGTACCACTACCCGCGGAGTGGTACCAGATTAATAAATGTAATTATATTTATATATTCATATATATAATCGATAGACACATGTATATTCAAATATAAAAATATATTTTTTGTCAATTCGCATGTCTTCAAAGAGCCAAGATAACCTGGAGAACGTCCGTCACAGTCATGACACCATGATTGAGACGGAGGTGTCCTCCAGGTGGCAAAGACCCGCCTCAGGGTTAATAGACCACTTTAATAAATAAAATAAATAATTTCGTAGTTTTAAATTTGTAATTTAATCCTACATCTTAAAACCTAACAGATATCAGCTCTAGACGATTAAATTTCTTAAAATGAAGTCGCCTAAATATTACAACGGGATTGTTTATTTTTTTATGATATCTCTGCGAATATTAAGGTTATTTTTTGTAGGCTATTTCATTTAATTGCGAAAATAATTCACGATTTATTTTTGATAAAATTGACACATCTACTATTTATGAGTAGGCTGCCACACCCATTAATATCAATTGATTGTCTCAAATGTCTCTAACAGAAAAGCATAAAATATCACACTATTTATAATGTACGATTATTCCAATAATAGGACGAAATTCACTGTGTGTGAAATATACGTGCGTATAAATCTGTGTTTTATTTTTTGTCGAATAATATCTCTCACCAAAAATAAATAAATCAAATTGGACCGATCAAAATATCGTTTAGTCATCGGGCATTATGAATTGTAGAAAAATATTTTTTTGCGTCAAGCACAAATGGCCTATCACGACATTCCCCGAATTCCGCCGATGAAAGCTTGAAATATGGCCGACAAAAAGCGAGCAATAAATTATTTCTCGCCGCTGCTGGTGAATCAAGATTTCATTATTATTCCCATCTCGCGGTTAGCGCAAATAGAGTTTTGCTTTGAATAGAAATTGGACGTGGAATTAAACTTTTACGGGGAAAACATGCCAATTCCGAAACGTCATAGGCGACAGGCGTCCTAGCCGAACGACGCACGCGACGCCGTTTGTCGCGCATAGAATTTCTGATGACATCATTCAAATGGCACGTTTTATGGCAAATTAATATAGCGAAAGTTATATACACAACTTCTGCTATGGTGAGCGTATTTAATGCTTCTTACACCTTATTTTTAATTAAAAATAACATATTATTTATCAATATATGTAAATACATATTTTTTTGAATAATTTAATATACCCGAAAAAGGCTAATACAGTGTGAATATTTATCGTCAACAATTTTCCGACCGCATACGTCACGTTGGCGTCCAATTAAATCCGCGCAAATGACTGCGGACTCCAAATAGGCGTCGTCGGATACGTACAAACAGGGGTGGCTCGACTTATGGGCAACCGTGGCACTGCCCCACACATACTTCTCCTAATAAAACAATAATAGTTAGCTGAAATGTGCCTGTCCTGGTCACGTGGTCGCTTGCTTTGACGCGAACGAGTGTTGTTGTTTGGTTAGGTAATGGAGGTAAAGAGAAAAAGTCCGTATTACTGTATACAGAAGGTAGCTTTTTGTTTGCTGCGTAAGGCAGGTTTCTATATTGCAATGGACACATGGTCGCCAGCTTCAGTTTAGGAGTTGGTCCGACGCGAATGAGTGTTGTTGTTTGGCAGAGTCAGTGAAGGTAAAGAGAAAAGTTCTCTTTTATCGTTTTCCATGCTCCGTTTGGGGCAGTTCTGTATATGCCCCGATGGTCTATATTTTTTACTCGATTCGAAAAATAAACGACACCGGAAACTTTTTTTTAATATTTCTGGCATTTCTCTTTTCTGGATCTTTAATGTCATCATCAACTGATTGATGAAAATCTTTTAAAGTTACCATAATTCGATCGATTGCCGATTCAAAATTTTCGAATGCTTGTGCAACCGTGCTTCAGACACACATTAATAAGCCTCTGCGTACAACATTGCTGATTAAAAGATCTGACGGCCCTCAACTGGATTTCAAAGCCGAGCGAAAGAATGCCAGAAATAATTAGAAGTGATACTGTGGTGGTTATTCCACTAATCAATTTAATTAACGCCATGTTGCGTTCTGGCAACACCACACCGTGGCGTCCCGGAAATGTACCACGGGGCTCGCTTCCCCCGGGCAGTCTTCCGCCGGCAGTAGTAGCGTGAACACGCTTCTGCGTTACTCCGCCATGATGACTCTGGAGACACTCCTCTCCTCCTTTCTATGGCAACTATAATCGACATCGAACTTGTTTATTATCATCAACAGACCAGCTAACCAACAGCCACCGATGTTGTTCGCAGACTCCGCCTCAGCATCCCCGACTTGAGACCGAAGACTGGCATGCTAGCGTCGGTATCTACCGATACTCTGGACGCTGCACCGCCACAAGTTCCGTCACTGTCAGAGGTCGTCAACTAGAGCGTACCAGCACTAGAGCGTACCGCACGGGTCACGTGGCTTTATTAATTAAGAAGCTGTCTAATGATATTATTATTTAATAAATGTGCCGATGTGTTCAACATTTAACTGTGTTTACATTTTCATTACCGGCGAGAGTAAATGCTCGCCATGGTCCGAGTCACGAATCCTTCTTCCACGTTGAAGATGTGCGATTAGCGCAGAGTAAGAGGAAGAAGGAGCGACGATCTAGAAGGAAGCACTATAGGAGGGACTGCCGCACACCTCGATCTAAAGCAGGAAGCGAAGAAGAGTTGACTGTATATCTTAAAAATGGGGCATTACTCCATGCAACAAGAACGTGATCCCACTGCTTGCGATTTATAGAGTTGTGTGAGTCGATTGACACGTGTCATGGATCAAGCTAAAGGAAGGCGTAAGTCCCTACTGCTTTCCAGAATTTATATTGAGATGCTCCAGTTTAGAGATTAGATCAAGATTCTCTGCAATATAATATTATGGTATTATCCTGGGCTATAAAGTTTAAATAATTTAAATAGTCCAAAAATTAAACCTGACATCCCAGATTGGCTCGGCCGATTCCGTTGCTGGATTTTGGACATCAATAAAGATGCTGATGTTGTCTTCTGAATTTGTATCCACCTTTATAGCCATTCAGAATCCAGTGAACCCACATTACACATTGAAAAAAAAAAGGTAATAATCTAACAAAATACTTCCACACAATTTCCATAATTCTGGTTTATAACATAATCCCTGAAATATGTATGGCGGTTTAACAATGGTATTTATTCGGCAAATAATTGCCACGTTTGACAATACACTTATTTTACACACCTTGTAATTTTGATACAATTTAATCGGATAACCCCGTCGGACCCCGCAATAAATTACAATGCGAAAATTATCACGGCCATTAAGGGTTATTTTATTGTACGGTGTAATATGGAAAGTGTGGTAAGAGCCGAATCGGGTCGAAACACGGAAAATTAGATTATGCTCGTTTGCGTGGACCAGACCATACTACGATACAATTACCTGATTGAGTTATGTGCACCTGTGCCCGTTCAAATTAGTTTCTTGTGACGTCATCTCAATTAATTCTGAAGCAATTTTATTTCAATTGTAATTGTCACCGCATAATTTTCGCATCTGAAATATATGGTAATATTAAGAGCTTCGTTTGGTAATCGACCAATTTGCTTTACAAATATTTATTAAAACAAATATCTAAGTGACCTCTTCTACGTAGACTAAGAATAAATGAAATTCGAAGAGCTAATTGAGTTTGTCTAGGACAAAAACTCAATTAACCCTTCTATATTGTGAAACGATTGGTAAAGAAAAGTCTGAATCGTTGCTATTTTCTCCCCCCATTCACGAATACAATCCCCTCTCTACTGATAATAAATTCCTTATCTACCAGTCATTAATATAATCCAGTTTAAGTCATCAATGCATAAATTACAAATCATTATATGTAATTAGAAATAATTTACGACAAAAAACCTAATTAAAGTTAAGATCGATTGAATGATAATAATCATAGAAAATATTTATGTTGTAATTTAAAGCTAATTGAATATTTTTCTTGACTCGACAGATTTTTATTTTGCTTCATTTTTTTTTTAGATGTAGAACGATTTTGATTTTAAACGTATTTCTTGAAAATTTAAATACTTAGTTTTTTTTATTATACGGTTTTCCGATTATTAATACTACTCAAAACCCCGCTACAATTTGCCCACTTGAGGCCGAATCTTTGGCAAACCTAAAGTCACGCGTCCGCGAATCAGCTCTTGATCAGTGGCAGAAGAAGTGGGATTCCTCTCCCTAAGGGCAGACTACCTATGTTTTCTTTTCTGATATAAGAGCCAGGCTAAATTGTAGCTGGTTCTTTCAAGACTTTTGAGTAAATCAATTCCTGATGGCCAAGGTAATTTCAAGGCTAAACCTACAGATTTTGTCTAGTAGCATCTTCTCACCGTTGGTGTGGATTCGTCTGGCAGGGTAACAGTCACGTTCTGTGGTCCTGTCCTTGGAAGTTGCGGCTTTTTCCCTACGGGCCTCCCGGTAGAAGTCCCAATTGGCCACATGGACCTGGTCAACAATGATTTTTCCTACAAGGCATTTACTCGCTTTGCATCAACTTTCGGAGAGTTGTGCAAGGCTACTTCCACACTCCCCTCCCCCTTTTCTTAAGCAATTCTAGCTTAATTTTTAGTCTAGAGGGCCTAGCCTTCTATAGAGCGGGTTTCAATGGCGCGATCCTTATCTCTGCGCTATAGA
The DNA here is from genome assembly GCA_022495035.1 of Philopotamus ludificatus. NCBI lineage: Eukaryota > Metazoa > Arthropoda > Insecta > Trichoptera > Philopotamidae > Philopotamus > Philopotamus ludificatus. The sequence goes on from JAGXCT010035336.1 coordinate 164,242, forward strand.
AGGGTTGACTGTAGTATACCAAATACTTATAGAGAGATCTCCAAGATCCTTATCGAGATATATTCAGGTTAATGGATCCTGTAAACCCATTATTATCCCCTTCTTTCCAGGGTTAGATAAAAACTATATGGATTTTTTTTATCAAGGATATTGGGACCGAAAACACCATCGTAATGATACCTCTGTATTCAACGGACATCTTTCTATTCCTGAAGATAAAAAAATCATGAAAGGACGGTGTTTCGCTAACATTGATGAGATAAAGTAATAATTTCATGCTGGAATTAAACACCATTCCAAAAATTGCATTCTAGAAGATTGGAAAAACTGTATATTGTATTTGATGAGGATGACTCTGAAAGGATAAAATTAATATACATATTATATATGGTTGACTAAATATTTTTTTTATTAATAATACTATAAGGAAAAGGTAAAAGACATGAAAAAAATGATCCCAACTGTATTATTCTTTATTATTATATTATTTTCGTTTATATATAAACGCATAACACATACCCATTTTAAAAATTTACCAAAATTCACATTGATCACAGGGAAATTATACAGATTGCCATAAAAATATATTTTATAATGTTTCTGAATAAAAAAAAATTACACACATATTAAATATGAAGAAATAAGGAGAGATTGATTAAAATTCCGCAACACCGAAAAAATTAAGGCGATTAATCACTGATTCATAAAATATACGTTATAATATCATGACCTAATAATAAAATCTAATGACTACGTACCATAGCCCAAAATCAATAAACATTGGGAGGAGCAATCACAATTAAAAATATTTTCGTTATCGTTAAAATTTCAAATAAAATAAATGCTTAGTATATTTATATCAAAAATGTAATGCAAGTCTTGTGAAATTAATTAATCCGTTTTAGCATCGTATCCAGTACATCTTATTTAAATGAAAATTTAAACAAACAGTCTTAATATTCAATTCCGTATTATATATCTGTGAATTGAAGAACAAGCGTACCGGCATAATTAATTATTCGGATTTGACACCATTTAAAATTAAAACAACTTTAAATTCATAAATGATTAATAATATTTGCTGAATGTAAACATATTAAATGCATTTCTCGGTGAGAGGCAGACAGAGGTTGTAGTGAGCAGTTTTATTCCAAAAATCATTTGTTTTCCATGCGCACCATCCTTTGCTCACGACCGTGTTTAAATCTTCACCGCCTGTATAATGCGGATCCAATATAAGATAACGTAAATCGCCAGTGTCCCCGCTGTACTCAACACCTAAAATAGTATGTGCTAAGACTCCCCCACCTGAAAAAAACAAGAATACATATATCATTAATGTTAATTTTTCTTTATTTTTGGATATAAGATTTTTAAAATATTCCAAAATTAATACTTAAATAATTAGAAATCTATTCTGAATTTTATTTTAATTATTTTAGGACAAGATAAAAAATGGAAATTGGTTTTACTCCAAGAATGCAGCATATATTTAAGAAAGAATCATTCAAAATACACTGAGAGCAATATTCAAAGTAAATTAGGCATCAAAGGACCGACAGAGAGCTGCTTTTTGTTAAATCAATATTTAATTTGTTTCAAAATGATGGAATTCTAAATATATGACTTTAATTGGGAAATAAAAACACCAAAACTATTAAACATTCTTTTCTCATTATGATATATAGATGTAAATTCATACAGGGATTAATTTCAAGGAAGGGTATGAAAACTATTAGATGTTTGTCTGATTAAATACTCCAGAACAAAAAACATTTTGATTCCTTTATCTGAACCCGGATCTGAAATGATCTAATTAAAAATCCATCAAGCATTTATGGAAATCTACGAAGGAGGGTGATGATCTCCGTATGTTGAGTCATGCATGGTGATAAAAATGATAAGATAGATGAACCCCAATGAAAGGGAGCCCTCACTGAACTCAAAATCAATGTGCGTGAGACAAAGCTAATGAAGTGTTAAGTGAAGAATGAAAGGACACTACGCAATAGTAGCTTTTCCATAGGGCTTAAGGTGCGTTTCCGAACTCCGCACACACGCCAATAGTAAGTTCGATAAGTTTATAAATCGCTATCTATAGAATTATCACCGACATGAATTGTCATGGACAGGATCTGACCAGGGCTTTTAAAAAAATTGGGCCTTTAAATAAGCACTCCTGTACTCCTTGAACCCTCGAGTTGAAGAATACGGCTTCAAGGACATCCAGGAATTCAAATATCTCGGCTCACTTATTACAAATAGTAATGAATCCAATTTGGAAGTACGAAGAAGAACCATGGTGGCAAATTGGTGCTACTTTGAACTTCAAAAGCGTCTACAATCGAGATTCCTCTCAAAGAAGACCAAAGTCAAGCTCAACATGACCCTCCTCTCATCGGGCCTGTCCTAGCATCTAGACTCTGGTGGGCGGTCACGTGTCACGGATGCAAGACAGTCAGCCGGCCCCAGAAAGGAAGACCAAGGCTGAGGTGACACTCCATGCTTGAAACTTACCGGAAGATGGTGCAATGTAGTGACAGGCCGGATAAAATGAGATCAGGGCTCTACAATAGGGCTGTTGCGCCTATGATGAATAAAGAAAAAATAGTGGGAGTCGCAAAGTTACCTATGCGAGTCTGGAAATCAAGAATCTTTTGCCATACAACACCACCAGTAAAGCTGGCACAAACGCCTTCAACATATCTGGATATTAAAGGCATCAGAAAACCATGGATCAACATTTTCACTTCAACTCTAGAAACGAACTTCTTGAAAACCGACTTAACCAAAAAGTAGATAAAAGGTTGTAAACAGAACTATATAGACCATACTCTGAAATTGAAACCATCAAAAAAATAGAAACCATGGCCGATCCAAGCAGAATGAAATGACCCGATGTGCGTCCCGAAGGACAGTACACCAACTCTGTCCGTTCTGATCTTCCTCCCTTAGACTGCCTAGCGTCAGCAGTGTTGTGTCTCAACTCTGTAGCCAGGTTTTCGATGATTGCTCCCCAAGATTACTAGGCTCTTATAATCATCGAAATGGGTAAAGTCACCAGCTCTAATCCCAGATTTGAGCTGTGCTTGGGTTGTAAGATTACTCGGATATAAGTGAGGCCGATTCTTATTTATTTTAGGTAGATTTAGTGCTATGATTATCTCAGATAGCACCAATGATACCGAATCAACCTGGATAGTGGCCAAGGCCACATATAGTCCTGCAGGATATATGATTGATTGACCTACGATCGCGTCCACATCTGACTCCGATATTCCACAACATTAAATATGATCATCAAATATATTGTTTGAAACACTTTTTTGCCGAAATTCTAATTCGATATAAGTAAAGAATTGCTTTAAAGTTTTACAATGTAAAATAATTTGTTTACCAATCATAATCGGCGATCCATGCTTCTGAAAGTGATACAATAATTCCTGTGCATAGCTTTGCAATTCACCTCCCGAACTTGCAAATATAATTTTTGATTGAATAGATAAGAGTGATTCTAAGCAGTAAGACACTTCGGTTGAACCGATCCATTGTTTAGAACCAATAAACGATGACATTTTATCGCCAATTTTCACGAGGCATTGTTGAATTTCTTTGTGTGTCGGAACAGGTTTATCTGTATATCCTTGGAATCTAAAACATGAATACATATTTAACAAATTCTATTGCTGAATTATATAACAATATAATTAGCTAATATAAAATTACCGAAACCATGAACAAAGTGTTTGTAGAGATCTATAGGCACAGCCCCATCCGCTATCATCAAATCTATCCTGCATATAATGATGATACGCATAAAATCCTCTAACCAAGGCAACTCTTGAGTCGGGTCTGGTACCAACTTTAGTAACTATGGCTTCGTGAGGATTAACTAACATACCATTGAATGAATTTTTATTGAACACAAAAGCATTTCCACGTCTAAATCGAGGACATAAAGTTGGGATGCCCAAATGTCTGTGGAAATAGTCCCGGTTCGACGCTAAAATTTAAAATTAATATTAAATATGTACTAATATGTAATGATTATTTAATTTATATCAATAATTACATAATAATTCATCGGAGACACCTCGTGGAATAATCGCTGAGAAGAAGAAACCACAATTTTCTAGCATGAAATGAAAAATATCAGGAATCTTCAATCCAGCACCATCTCCGATACCTTCTTGTCCTTTAACGTAACGTAAATTATTTATAAAAAAATCCTAAATGTATATATTTTACTATTAAATATGAATTACCGAGTTGTTCCAATAGATTATATTCTAATAATCGCAATGCCCTACAGGCACTTTCTAAAAGTACATTATAGAGAGGCACTAATTTTGTACTTGTATGAGCAATTGAGAGTATATCGATATTTAACGGTAATTTGATACAATATGCGGCTAAAATTTTAAATAAAATAATAATTTGATTATGGAATTAATTATATAATACTAATGAGAAATACCAACGTTTTCCTTGAGTCGACATCATTTTAACGGCAGTCTTTACCAATTTGTCTGATATTAAATCTCTAGTAGTTTTCAATATTAAATTAACGTCGAAAACTTTCTGTAATTATTAAAATATATTTTTTTAAATTAAATTGGAAATCATTCAATGTACTTGAATACAAAAATATGACTTACAATATCAGGAGAGTTTCGTTTCTTCTTCGATGCATCTGAGCTGTAAGAATGAGTGATTAAATCTTCTACAGTCGGATCTCCATCGATGCCACTCAACTCTGCTTCCATCTCATTACCAACTAAGTATACTTCGGTACCGGTAAAATTGAATGATACTTGCCCAGCTGCTATCTGATATAAATAATAAAAAATATAATTAGAACGTATTTATTTAATTATTCAATCGTATATTATGATACGAACCTTCTTTCGTTTTGATTGTATGGCTTCTTTGACACTTGTGGCTGTGACTTCGCAAAAAAGAGGTAATGTAGTTTTAAGTCGTAAATGTATAAATTGGCCCCAGAGATCTTCTGGCGAAACGACTTCATATTGTGTTTCTTCTAGCCGATCATGCATTAAAAATTGAGCGTTTATCGTTCCCAAGCATGATGTAAGAATCACAGGATTGTCTGTTACGTCGACATTCTACAAAAAAAATAATTAAATATCTATATTGACATAAAACTGATTTATATAGCATGATAAATGATCAACATACCTGTAAAATATTTTTAATACGGCTCTCGGATAATGAATTATCAAATTTGATAACACCACAAAACTCTATCTCCGTGGGAAAATTCAATTGAATATCGATATAAGACGATTTTCCGCATTCATCGTCCAATTCCAGATTAAAACTGACTATCAACAGAGTGCTATCGTAAAAATAACCAAAGAGATAGCCATGACTAACTCCAGGTTCGAGCTTATTTAACCTCTACAAAAAAAAACATTTATAGACGTTTTAAACGGTATCGCAATCGAATACATTCGTAATAAGCATCTCGATACATAAATCATAACCTAATTATGTATATAAATCAAACAACCCTATTAAATGTACTATAAATAATAATGCACTATTGATATATTAAAATATTATTCAACCAGATTGGAATCAAATAACATTTTTATAAATCAAGTTTTTTAATAACATTTATTATTCTTATGAATTGTATTATATATTCATTGCATAATATTCGACATAAATAATATTTTTAAATTAGGATGTGGCATGTAAATATGTATATCACCTCAACAACGTGAGAAGAAAGTTTAAGACGTGGTGACATTTTGGCAAGTGTTGCCAGGCGTCAACGCCAGCTGTCATCGGCGGCATAGGTTAATTCAGACCAAAAGCGTCCTTCTCATAGACAATAAATTATTTACTTTTTATAAATATTATTGCTTAGCATGTGAATAATTATAATAATGTTCTAAAAATGATCATGTATAAATAATAAAAATTAATGACCAAAATATTTATTTCGTTTCAAAAGGGGAAAATGTTTTTAATTAAAAATATCACGTTTTGTGTATATATTTTTTTTATTTATTCAAATTGTAATTATTACATTTTATGTGCTGCTACTAAAACTCTACATTACTGCAAATCACAACGTTTGAAACATTAAATTAAATACTTATTAATATCTAAACTTAACTATTTGACCTTGTACACTTAGAAATCGATTTTAAAAAATATACAAAAGATGTACCTCATTTCTAATTACTAGATGAATGCTTTAAACATTTAATTTTATCACTAAAAGGAACTATATTTTCTAATCTCTAAACTGTGAGTGTTAAATTAATTTTCAATCATTTATGATGCATATTGAAATAAAAGTGCTGAAGGAGTTCTCATCGGAATAAGCGTTGTATCTCCACCAGGCACCCTCATCACCCAATAATCTCTACCATTGATATTTTGGCGCTTGCCACCATTTCCATAATTCGGACCGAATATTGATTGATACGGCGGTGGACCTGGTGATATTTTATCTCTCTGAAATTCAATTGGCTTGAGAGGTTCATTGACGTATCCGTGATTGCCGAAAAATGCACATAATCGCTTTCGATGATGAAACATAGCCTGAAGAACAAATAAATAAATAATATACATTAAAAAATATCTTATTTATTATCAAGTACCTCAATTATAAATGCAATCCCAGATGTCCCTAGTCCAAATCCAGCTAGCATATATGTCATTGAAAGATCACTGTTCCTCAAACGTCTCTCCTTCGAATTCAAATTAAGAGGACATATTTCATTTCCCGGTAGTTCATAACGCATTTTGTATTTTACGATACCAGACTCAACCAGAGATAAAATACTGAAATATTATGAATAATTAATTTAATTAATATGTTATTAATAAATATTTATACTTACACAGGATCCATCAGTAGATATAAATCACTTTTCTGTGGATATGCAAAAGCTCTAGCCTTTTTCATAAAAGCGCTTTTAGTCACTACATAGGTGCATCTATCCTTTTCATCAACGCCTAGCTTTGTCTTATTTTTGTAATCGTTGTACATCAGATGGTCTACTGAAGGTTTATCACGTACAAATACATAATCGTTTTTAATATATGGAAGAAAGGCAGGATCCCATATATCAGGTTGGAAAATTCCTCGCTTTTTAATGACCATTTCATTGAGATATGCTAAATCTTCTTCCGGCTGTGAAACATATTATATATATATAAACATACAATTATATTATATATAGGAATAATAAATATGACAGTTAAATCTATTCATGTTGAAAAGCGTTATTTCATGTCTTTAACCATTGATCGTTCCAAGTTGACATATTCCATAATTCATGGGGGAAAATTTGTTTGCTTTGAAAATACAATAGCACATAAAAAATATTGATTTTATTAAATTTGCCCCTTTTATATAATAAATAAAGTAGTACTCACATTGGTGACTACGTATTCTACGGCACTACCCTTTCTAGCGATCCATTTATTATTTTTGTCGTATAAATCTCGGGGCTTGTTAATAGACAGAGTAAATTTGGATAGAGTTAAGAAAGCTGTTAAATTTGCAGTGTAAAACGCTGATAATAAAGTTATGAATATCCACCACGTTGCGAATAAAACTCTGGTCGTATCTGAAAAAAAAACATATTATTTCATTAATAATAAAAAACCATTTAGGTTTTTTTTTGTAATCTCTAATTATTTTTTATTAAACACATGCAACTATGCATCAGATAAAAAAACCTTTTAATTTTTCCTCAATTTGCCCTTGTCAGGACTGAGAGGTTATCGAGTTTAATTTATGATTTTGTTTTAATGTAATTATTATATTATCAATTCGAAAAAAAAAAATTTTAGATTTCCACACTATTAAAGATGAACAAAAAAATGACAAGAGTCATTCTCCAGATTTTTCAAGTCTAATCACGTGCAGAAACTGCTTCTCTTTGTTCATACGAAAGGGAAAACACTGACACCTTAGGATAAAAAAGATTTTCTCCCAGTGTTGTCATCTGTGTGATGGGATATGAAAAATTTAGTACATTTTGAACCCTAACCAAACGACGACAAAGGAGATTTATTATAAGTGGATTAAGCGGCCTAAGTCTCTAAAAGAAAAACGACCATCTTTGGTTTTAAGACAAAAGGTGTTTTTCTGCAGGATTATTACTATGACAGAGTGAGATAAAATTACATAGGCTGAGGCAGTTTGAAGGGTACACGATGCCCCGCCCACCATATTCGCCGGACATTTCCCCATATCTGTATCATGTCATCATCATCATATGCGCATCATCCCTATAGTAGAGCCCTGACCTCATCCACCACCCTTCTCCATTTTATCCCGTCTACCGCCACGTCGCTCCATCTTCTGATAAGTTTTAATGGTGCAGTGCCCCTCTGTACACAGTCTAACCACCTCATCCTTGGTCTTCCGTTCCTCTGGGGATAGGAAGGCTTGTTAACCATAAGTCTTTTCGGCCGCTGAATGTCCCGAATCATTGACACATGACCAGCCCACCAGATTCTGACCACTTTGGCGACAGATGTGATTGGTGTATCCTTATATATTCGGTACGGTAATGCTTCGGATACACTATTCACCGTCGTCGAATATAGCTGTATCATTTAGACTTAAAATATACGAAGTCTGGATATTTCAGCCTTTTTTAAACTAATAAAAAAAAGTAAATCATCATCCGTCTGAATCGATTCGATATTTTCGAATTCGCCATTATGGAAAAATATGCGGGAAATAGTTCGCGCCAAAGCCAGTGACGTCATACGTCACGTGACTCACAGGACCAGTATAATTTTTTATTAATATTTTTATCGGCACTCGAGTCCGTGCATCCTAACAATTTAGTGGTAGTAGTGAAATACTTTTTCTAACATCGATACTATCTTTTTGTACCAAGTGTGGTCACAATCTGGTTTAGGGGCGAAAAGAAAGAAAGATGGCTGCGAAAATATCGGATATTTCACACTGAACAAACTAATAATAGTCATAGTTAGTAGTAATTAATTAAATAGTAGTAATTTTTAATTAGGAGAAAAATAAATATCCATTTTGTACGAATTAAAAATGAAAGAAGACTAAAAATATTGCGACAGGTGGAAAACTATTTTTTACCAATAAACGAATAAACTTGAAAATCAATAAAAGTTTATAATAAGATTAAATCGATGATTCTCCTATGCATCCATAACTGATTCACAAGCAATAATAATTTAAAATTCAATATGTTGCCTCTCAATTCAACTCTGTTGCATGTTAAGCTACTTATTACATGAATATTTCATGCTGCTATTAAATATAATTATGTATTATACTTAGAACAACAATAACATTACCTTGAAAGTACATTGATTTAATTTGTTTATATTGATCATATAAATTATTTATAAACAAAATTCATACTCACTCGCATCTGGAGACAGCGTAGTTCCTTGTTTGATGAGAGCGCCATACACAAACCACATACACGGTGACATTGTATACGGTTTATTATTCTTATCCTTGGTCATGGCATATCTTAACCAGGTCATCAAATAAATAAACGGTCCAAACGTAACGACAGCGATCAGAATTAAATACCAGACGTTGAAATCGAACGGAGCCAGTAAGCCGGAGCCGCTTGCAGATTCGGTCGGACGTTTCATCATGATGACCCATTCTCCTTCGTCGAGACTTGTCGAGTAGCGGACGTAATCGGAGCTGTCGCTGAGCTTTGGTAAAAAAGCTGCCGCCAAATCGATTTCCTGAAATCGTCAATAAATTAATCGATGATTTGCTATGGCAAAATTCATAAGTGCATACGTTTCGGTTTAATAGCTCGAGTAAAGAGTTTTCCGGATAGTTTTTGCTGCCTTCCAGGTTGTCTTTTGGCAAAACGACGTCATATGTGAAATTGAAAATGTCCTGGAGGAGTTCCACGAATTGAAAAGCGACTCCGCAACCGACCAATGTTCCGTTTTTGTTAGGTATGGCACAGCTCAATGGATAGTTCTACGATTATTATAATTAATTAAATAATTTTTATTTATATAAAGTTATTGCAGATATTTCAAATATTTCATTTTATTACCTGAACGGTTCCGATCTTTATATTTCGTCCATTATAATAATTGCGGAGCTCTTGAAATTTCTGAATTTTTGTAATACCTGACGCTAAAATATAATATTAATATAATATATTATTTGTATGTACAGTCAACCCTCCTATAGCGCTTCTTCTATATAACAAAACGATCAATTTTGAGATAAAATAAAGATCAACGCCCATTGATTGATAACAAAATAGAAAAAGGTTATTTAAAATATGCGAATAGAAAATCCTTAATGCATTTTTTTCATTTTTAAAATATAATTAAACAACCTAACCCCGAATTTTGTATGGGCGCTATGTCTTCTATGGCGTGATCCCTGTTTCGGGCCTATAGGAGGAATATTTTTTTTCATAACAATAAATCATTTGAAACCAATAACAAAATGCAGATTATTTTAATATATGTCAGCTCGATAAATATAATGTGTGGTTAGATAATACAATGTTGGTGTACACAGCGATCTTTTATGAAAAAATAATCAAAAAAAAACAATCGAAGGACTTTAAAATTAATACATTAAAAAAATCCTGTGGAAAGTTCTGTAATCCCAAATTATTATGATATGAAGGAATCTCATCTATACTTACATAAGGGTCTTAGCCATAAGATATAGTAATTATTAACGGGTTTTTATACACGAGTTTTGATAACAGAAATAAGAGGATATTAATAATTCCTCGGGCTGTATAAATCTAATTGTTGTGTTGGTACAATTGTCTTTGAGGTATTTTGACATTGGCAGTCATATATAATGCTTACTTTACTGTTGGCTATAGAAAAAGTTTTACGTGTTTTAGTGTATTCGCCAATTTTCTAATTATCTCACTGAATACGGGGGTCGTGGATTCTACGCCAAAAGCGTTTTTGTGTACGTCCGGGGCGCGCATATCACACGCCAGCCGACAACTACGCGTTTGATCGACTGTAACTTTTACAATGTTTTGTTTTTTCAAATATTTAATTTTGGTTAGATGCTTGATAGTTGTAGCAATACAAAAAAAATCATACCTTGAGGAGATTTTGGAAAAATGCGGCAAGTGCATATAAAACCGTTTATTCGAAATATTTTATGGCTCTTTTAGAAGAAGGAGTGTGTTTAGTAATTGTCAACTTTTGTCGGCAATTGCTTAATGTTTAATATTTACTGCGAAAATGAATACCATTTAAGAGTTTATTTTTTTAATACACTGTTACAATCTGGTTGTTTTTCCGTCAGCCGTCGCTTTGATCTTCTGTATCTATTATAACCTCTTGTTTTTTTCAAATATTTTCTTATCGGTAGGATACTTAATTTTATTTTTGATGAATAAATTTTTACTAATGTCATATCATAATTGTTCTCTTTTATTTATGACGTTCCTCAACATTCGGAAATATAAAAATAGCTATTTTAGATAATAAAAATTATGGCCTATCCCAATTACCTAACGGCTTATGCCTACAACATCCAACCCTTCCGAATAAATATTCAAAAGACCATGTTTAAACCATGTATTGTAAAAAATTCAATTTGGCCCGTTTCCAAAAAGTTTGGTGATATTTTTTTGCATTTACTATCCAGTAAATGTTTAACTAATTAAATTTTCGACTCAATATCTAGATTAATAACAGAGTTATGATTTTTTTTTTGTAAAAAACGACGTTTTAAAAAAAATTGTTGAAAAAATGGAGTATTTGACTAAAAACAAACACCAGTATAATATAATAAAGTTTCTGTATTCGCCCAAGCTGATCTCCTGTGAATAATACATATTCCTGAAATATAAAAAGTCAACATCGTTTTGTTAACATTGAGGAAAAAATAACTGAATCGAATGAATCACAATCGTATGTGAATTTTTTGTACAAAAAAATATAATAATTATTTACTAAATGATTAATCTCACCATCTCCTTGTAGCGCATTTTCATACGTCACATTACTAATTGCAGTATTGATTGTTGATAAAATCATTTCAATGCCAGCCATAGTTTAACACGACTGTTTAATTTTCCAGCTAGATACAAACACGATTAACGAAATCTCCCGTAACATATTTAACGAAAACTAAAAAAATAATCACTATATCACCAATAAATAATAATTAATTCAATATTATTTAAATAAAAATCACTAATACAAGAACGATAATATTGGCAACCTTTCGTGAGCACACGAACCATCCGAGACCACAACCCTTTATGACGGCGGTGTGTTAAAAAAAACGATAGCTTTTCCACGCCCTCCACTACGTATACCGTTATATGCATCATTTCAGCTCATCATATTCTACTTCGCATGATTGACCATCGTAAACATCGATTTCAGATAAAATATTCATATTACTGAAAATTATCGTAAACTTAGGTTTTATAGATATTTGATAAAAAGCGTCATTGAAAATGATATATTTACATTTTATATAAATGATATATAATTCTATCGAATAAAATATGATAGGGAAAATAATAAGGTTTTTTATTATGCTCATACGATGTATACGTGCGTATATTATTAATTATGATATTTGAAAAAAAAAATTGTAAAGCATTGCATGTTTATCAAACAATTCCGTGATAAAAGTAATAAAAGCTATGACGTTGTGATCGCTTGCTCATCGTAAAGTGCATCACTATTAAATTTGTTCATGTGTCAAAGGTCATATGCAACAAAAATAAAAGTGCTATCAAAAGAATGACATTTTCGATAAATTAATCGTTTACGAATATTGATATTTGAAGGAGTCGAAACTACACTTGGGTTCAAGATGATATTGAGATAGGTCAGAAATGAAGAATTTATATATTTAAATTTTGAAAGTGAGTTAAAGAAGGGTATGGCAAGAGTTTTATTATAATTATTTAACCCATCAATAGTTATTCATGATATGTTTCATATCAATTTTGAAAGTACAGAAATCTCTGCCCATATACAAAATGCGAATCGGTTATATTTCACCCTGTCTAAATTACCGGGGAATAGGTTGCTTTCGAGGCGAAATAAACTAAAAATTTATAAAACTATGGGTCATGGTTTCTGGCAAGCATCGTCTTGATCGGTTCGAGAGAAAAGTCTTAAGACGGACCTTCGGACCGCGTCCGGACGAGGCTAGTCCCGGATACAGAAATATGCGAGCAAATAATGAGGTCATGGCCATGTATTATATACCACTGACGTGTAGCTCGAATGGGTAGCGATAGGCTGCTCCGTACTATTGTGAACTCTAGGCCTGGGGGAACCCGTCTCGTTGGAAGGCCGAGACTACGGTAGAAAGACAGGGTTGAGGTGGACGCGTCTCTGCAAAGGATAGGGGAGGCCCAGCACCGGCGCAAATGGCGTAATGCCCTTCAGGTGGCAGGGACCTGTTTCGGGTCAGGGCTTAATAATATAATAATAATATTGTTTTATAATTTGATCGATCGATCTCGGCGAAACTGAGCTCTCGCAACACGTGTCACTCGTACGTTTCACTCGCACTTGGCACATTGTACCAGATGCGAACGAGAAAAAACATTGCGTCCATGGCAATCCAGCGGGTGGCCCGTGACCTCCCCGTGATGCTGGATGTGAGTAGGAGGAACGGGAGCCAGTGGGGACGTCCCCTAGAGCAGACCGCGCCCCGGGAAACACCCGCGGGTCGGCTTGCCAGGAAGGTCACTACGGTTTCTCCGTCCTCCGAAACTAACAAGGGTCCTTGGCGGAGTCCACAACCGACGGGAGTGGTTTACCCGACGGGAGTGCGCCTTAGGTTCCTCCTCGGCGACGGAATTTCATGTTGTCAACCGTTGCTTTGGAGGGCCAAACGACTCCCAGTTGAACTCCACGAGTCTAGATGATGAAAGTGGCTAATAGCAAGTCTGATGCGTAGCCAGTAATCTCGTTGCTGGTGAAACATCTGAAGAGACATCTTAGCTCCGGCGGGGCACGCGGGTACTTTCCGGGCTTAAGAGTAAACGATAGAGTGTGCGGGAGTGGCAAACCCGCACAATTCGGCCCGATCGCAAGCCTCGTGGTGCGGGGCTGGAGAAGGGCGGGAAGGGAACCGACTGCACGCTTCGTCACTGATAAACTAGGGCTCATGTGGCCCAGTACCCGCAGGGCGTGGTGTGTGGTTGCTCCCGACCACTGCAGGGGTCCTCCTTTCCCTGGTTGACCGAAGTGTGCGCCTCCGTTGGAGGTGGTTTGGTGTGTGTTTTCTGTAGAGCCAGTATTAACCCCTTGTGTGATTTGCCCGAATACAACTCGGGTAGGTATTTTGCTGACACAGTGATTTGCCCGAACTGGATTCGGGCTACATCGCTCTACAAGAAACTTTATAGTGATTGCCTGAATCAGCTCGGGTCATTCCCACACCCGTCTAGAGAACGCATCGCGCGCGTTGAGTGACACATGTCGTAATTTGATCTTTCGAGAACAATTATCCACTTTTTTCCAAGAGGTTGACCACAGAAGTGGTTAATGCGTCCGTGGCAACAGAAGCGAATATTGTTGGTTTTGTCGCAATTGCAGACAATAAGTATGATGATTATTTGTAATATTTATTCTTTAGATTGTTTTAAACAAATACAACAATTTTGTGACATGTAGAATTTATATTAAAAGATTTATTCAAGAAAAATCGCATCGGCACAGCTAAGATAATTCCATTGGTGTGAGGCTATGCTCTTTTCCTTTTCATCAAAGTTTTAATCGCATTTTATATTTTAATTACATGCGTTTTGTTATGTATGATGGATTTAGGGATAAATAAAGTGAAGAGATTGATAGGATTGGAGTGCATTTAAAATATCTGGTTTAAATTAATGATTTAATGTACTTTTTTTCGATTTTTTTATTGGGATAGTTTACTGAGAATGGATTTTGGGAGTCGAGGACTGTGTTATTTTTGTGGGTAGGCTACATGTTATTGAAATAGGTCAGAAGTAGAAGGATTTGTATTTATTTTTTTTAAGGGAAATAAAAGGTACAATATTAAGGACTTTTTGTATATCAGCATTCCGGATGAACCACGGGTATTTAATCATTTGTCTAAGTAATACGTTAATTTTAACATTGGTTATAAAAATAAGATGTCGCGAGGCGGAACCTCAGATTGGAGAGACGTAAAGAATTTGTGGGAGGAAAGCTGAAATGAAAATGATTTTTTTATTTTTAAGTAATAGCTTTATAATAGTTAATTATTTTTTATAGATGATGATTATCAAATACTCCGAGGTATTTTGCTTCGTTTATTAAATTTAATCAAAATTTTGGAAAGATATTTGCGGAGGTTGGAGTTTAAAAATGCTTGGGATTTTTCAAGATATAGATCATTGAAAGGACCATTTTTCTATTTTTCATGGTGAAGTTTTTTTTATTGCCTTCTCAGTATACGGATTGTTTCTAAAATTTAAGAATCTGAATATGATTTTACTATGCTTTTTGAAAAAAAAAACTGCTACAATTTATTCTTGAAAATAATAACATAACTAAAAGCTATTCACAAGAAATATAAAAATCAACAAGAATTTTTCACCAAATATAACTAATTGACATAATTTATTTTTAATTATTTATAAATTTTATTATTAGCCGTGGTATAACACAAAAATTTTCACATTAACCTAATATTTACATACATACACAACTTTCATTAAAAAGATGGAAATCCATTTCCATGACTACCATAACGGTGTCAGTTGGTTCGATAATATATTTCTACGGTATGGATTAAACACTCTCTGTCAAAGTATGTATTTGTTTATAAGAAATGTTAAATGATTAGTTAATACATGTATTAATATCAGTTTAATACACGCAATTACATACATAGAGTAATTAATAAAATCTAATTTATGGCGTAACTGCGTATTTATAAAAATTGACACAATTCTTAAGTTCAATTCTATAAAAGTGTTATTTTTTTTTAACATTTACACTTTGCTTATAAAGCTTAAGCAATAAAATAAATGACCATTAAAATGATTTTGTCGATCTCTTTTCAGACACTTCTTATTTTAATGAAATTTTCTATATTTTTCACAATAAATAAGTGACGAATACCCTTTCTGTTAAACGGTTTCGTATTTTTTTCATTGTTACAACCACGATGTTTGTGTATGTTTACCTTTGATTGACGTGTCCATAAAATATGGACGATTACTGTAATAACAGATGATGATTTTGACAATGAAAATGTTGGTTAAACAAAAAAAAATTGTGGCCAGTTGAACTAACGATCATTAGCGTATTGATTGCACTTGAATTCTGACCCTAATCGTGGCGATGTAAAATATGTTATTAGATTTTAGATGCCACAGTTAGAGTTTATAAAAGAAGAAGCTCCTGAAGAGCCGGCAAAGGATGATTCTTCAAGCTCGTCGACGACAAATACTCCGGCTACGATCTCAACGCCGAGTTCGTCTCCATCTTTAAATTCACCGTCGCCTGAAACATCAGCATTATTTCGGTATACATACAGTATGAGATCAATAGGAATACAGTAGGTTCTACTTTATAAGGATACATCGGGCCTAAAAATTTTGTCTTAATTAAACGGCTAACACAAATAAACGAAATTATTTTCATTATACTTATATAAAATATACTTAATTAAATAATCATTACTAGCACAAAAAATTTGAACAATTATAATAACAGTAACTCAAAAAATATAAATAAAAATAGTATACGTACTACACTTATAAAAACATATATATAATCAATTGTAGCCCATTTTGGACATACTTATATTTTTGTAGTCATCTGTCAGAGTCACAGATCAATTTATCTGATTTTTATGATTTCAATATTTCTCTCAAAAAACATTTTAAATAATTATTTAATATTATAAAAACCATGTTGAATTACAAATATTTATTTAAATTTTAAAATGATTCTTTCAATTTAACAGAATCGTATCATAGATTTTTAAGGTAAATTACAATTATTTTCTTTATTTGGTTTCTACTCCGTGTGATTTCATCTAAATAATTTAAGCTATCTCGATAAAGATGCGTCCCAATTCAGCGGAATCTACTGTATATTTAAAAAGTTGACCTTCATATAGCGCCGAAATAGACACCACGCTATAAAAACCCGCCTTATAGAAGACTAAGCAACTGTATCGTTATGGTTGCATCAAATAATTATCCAAACCCTTTTTTTTTAAAACTGTGTCCTATTTTTAGTTAGTTCACGCGCTTGTTATATTTTAGTTAGCGCTATAGCAGGGTTGACTCTATTTCTAACTACCATCTAACTATTTTTAATATATATTTTAACTGTAATTTAATTAAAGAAAATTATTTTTAATTAAAAAACTAAATATTTCCTTCGAAAAATATGATAAAATGACTTGACATATATTATTGATAGGCAGAATTAAAAAACTGCGAGATTAGCTTTCAGTGGGGGAAAAATATATTGCCATACAGATTCTCTAATTTTATTTGAGACTACGAATATTATATATATTTTAAATAAAAATAAAAGTTCGAACTTGGTTCGATTTTTCCGAGTCCAATGTATTCATTAAATGTCGACAGTAGATTAAAAATCAAATTGTGTAGGCTTAAAATTATTGGAGATAAATAAAATATATCCAAATATTTTATTTATTTTCTATATATATATTTCTTAAAACAGCAGTTATTTAAAAAATGTTTAACTATTTTATATTTCAGGATTTTAACAGCGACATATGAAAACGAAAATGCTGAAAATCAGAATGATAGATTTCTAGCATTTCCACGTGAACAGACGCTATTAGATGTTTTGGTAAGTTTTTAATCAATCATCATTTTAGTAAAAATCTGAATTTTATTTTAATTTTAGTTACAAACTAGTGGTATTGATGATTTACGCCAATTGCGACAATTACGGGAAGTTCGTCTCAGAGTAGTAGCGTCTGCTGTTTCACTGAGCAGATTAGAATCATATACTCCGAATATTAGAATATTACGACTGGACGGTAGTGGACTTACGTCTTTAAGAGAAATCGGAACTACGCTAAACCATCTTAGAGTATGTGCTTTTATTATTTATTTATTTTTATTTTATGAAAAAAAATACATATTAATTTAATAATAACAATAGATTCTACACGTATCCAGATGTGGTTTAAATAATTTAGATGGAACTTTTGGATTAACAAATCTGGTAGAATTGTATGCGGCTGATAATTGTATCACCAATGTTGGACCTTGTGCAGTTTTAGAAAATATTAAAATAATTAATCTCGATAGAAATCCTATTGCATCTTTTGGAAACGTAAGTCTTTTGTCGTTGTGTCCCCAATTATTTAAATTAAGCATCAGAGGGACGCCACTCTCAAAACAGCCAGAATATAGAATGAATATGAAAAATCTCATGCCCAACTTAAGAAAATTGGATGGACATTCGACAGATATCAATGGTTAGTTATTCAATACAAATATTTATTTTTCGTGATATATAATTAAAATTTATTTTTATTAGAAATACATAATGAAGCTATGGACGAGCATGAAAATGATGATTCAGATTCGTACAAATCTATTGAAATCAATATGAAAATGGACAACAGCAGCTCTGTTGAAATCAGCAGTATGACATATCCGTCATCGGACGATTTTGACGATGGCTCAGTTTCAGTTTCAGATATTAAATTTTCTGAAAATTTTGATGTATGTACCAACGATGGTTCTATTCTTTGCTGAAAATATTTACTCAAAAATAACACCATCTACAGATAAAAATCAAAATTATTGGCCCCATATTGACTTTAAATAATGGTTTCACGATCTCGAATATCATTATGATAAATGTTTTATTTATTTTCCATGCTTTGAACATTCATCTTAGTAAAACAGAACAAATTCAAGAAATATAATGAGTTTAGATATTTTTGTGATTTTTTTAAATATCAATAGCATTTATTTTGAGTAAATAAAAAATGCGAAATATATTTTTAAGGGTTTAAACTTTTTGTATTTCGATTTTTTTTAAATTAAAAAATAGAACGGATCTTAGCATCCAAAAATAATAACAAAATTTTAAATATAGTTTGATGACAAATTCACAATTTAAATAAAGCAAAGAGGGCCAATAAATATGTACTGATTTAATTATTATATAATTTATTTTTTTATTATATATTAATGATCTAAATGCAATTTTCAATTTAGGGAATAATAATTGAAAATAAAAATAATAAAATTTTAAGTAAAAGGCCGTCTACAGCGCCGGGAATATCAAGCAATTTTAACAACGCGAAATCTCTCAATAGAAACAGACCATATTCAGCACAATCATGTTTGTATCTGTCCAAAAATATATATATTAATAAGAAAAAAATTAATATAAAATATTTTTCAGTGGATTTGACCGTTGCCGATTCACCGATTTTTCCGGATCGATTGCCTGAAGCATCGCCGAGTTATTTGACATCTGGAGGAATCGTCTGCGGCAACATTGCAAGGGCGTTGACTAGGGCACGTCCTACCAAACGCCCGATCAAACCTTCTTCTATTAAACCAGTAGATCCATGGGTAATAGGTCCGCCGAAAGATGATGATGATGATGCACAATCGACAGTTGAACATAACGAAGTATGTTGACAAATTATTTTTTATAAAATTGGTTATTAATTTATATCATTTTTTAGGATGAAAATATCATGATAAACGCACACAGAATCGTGTTGGACGATGCCATGAAATTATTAGACGAACCGTTTCCAGAAAAACCAATAGAAACGGCTCCGGTCGTTGATCTGGAGTTAGGCATCACTGGTTCAATACCGTCGACTTCTGGTGCGAACGATTCCGACACGAAATGGAGCGAATCTTCGGAAGCGTCGTTGATTATTTCCAAAAAATGGAGAAAAGCTTTCAAATTGTACAGAAAAAAAGAGTAATAATTCACTTTTACTTATTGTTATCAATGATTAATAATATTGTTATTCATATGGTTTATGGTCTGAGACAGAGTGCATCTTGACTATAATAAATTATATATATATAATATTTTCATAACATGCGTTTTATTATGTGTCATTGATCTAAATACTTATTTTATATTAAATAAATATATACAGAGGACTATAGCTTTCTACGATCTTACTGAAGAATTGCGGAAAAGGCAGCGTTGCGTTTAACCTCGGAAACGGAAATGATTTATACAATATTTATCTAATATTCTATATATATATAATTCTGATTTTTAGATAACCCATTTAGGTATCTATGATGTTTATCTGATTGTCAATCTAATGCTTTGTTTCTAAAAAAAAATATAAAATCAACCACATGTTATCAGTTATTTAAATGAACATTTAAAAAAAGATATATTCTTTTGTTATTACATTTTTTTTTTCAGTTGAAATTCTTTCAAAATCTCTTTGATGTGGTGTTAAATTGTTTTATAACCGTTGCATTTTATTAATAATTAGTGCATTCTGCAACATAATTGTTGCCATTATTTACGAAATATTTATACCTTTAATCAGGTAGGGATACCATACCATTGAAGTTATAATATACAGGCAATCTGATTTTTAAACTCAGTCAGATACCAGTCACCATGACCCACGGGTGTAGTCCGCTACACCAGCTCTTGGCAAAAATTATTGCGGCATTCCACTATGTGCGAATGTCCATACTCATATTGCTTTACATGATGTTGCATCCTACGTTCAACTTGGTGAAGCATAGACCAAATCCGCCGAAGAATCTCACCGATCCTAAGTACGGCGAACATAAATACGCCAAAGTCAACGTAAGTATTTTTTTTTAATTTTAAATGTTGAGCTTATAATTACAAACAGCATTAAATCATCGAAAAATTAACATTTATATAACATTGGATTAAAAATCGAGAGATAACAATTTTAGGTAAACTATTTAAATTTTTAATGTTACAATAAATTATTGCAATTTTATTTATATGTTTTCAATATACAAATATATTTAATGGATGAAGCTTTATATAATATTTTTGAATATTTTTCTTTTAGTTTGCATTTTTTCATTTTCTATTTAAATAATCGATGTAGCTAATTAAGTCATCATAATTGGCAACTGTTACCGTGATCTTGCAGATCGACAAGAACATGTTTCTGTAGATGTGTGGTAAACCTGCAATGCATTTAAGCCAATGCAACGTAATGCAATAAACCTGTTTTATATGTTTTTTAATGATTTTTGATTGTGATATAACTTAAATAAAAATTTATATTATATAAAACGCTCTGAAGATTATTTAAGGATTTTCATTAAAAGGCCGGATACTTTTTATCCTATTTTTAAACTAAAGTCATCTTTATAATGTGTAGGTAGGATTAGATCTCATATAATTTATTAAATCAGATTATGACTTCGATGTACGTACAATCAAAATGAAAAAAAACGCCTGTTGCTAATTCAGAAAGATGGACGTTGCGCTGATGATTTCATCTCGCAAAAAATATTCTAGTAATCTTCATTAGATGAGAATTTATTATTAAAATAAGTTTATTTTGTATTTAAATTAAATTAATTTCTTTTAGTATTGTCACAATGTTCAATTTGCATCATTTCAGATAAGTATACTAAATTCATAATGATTTTATTAATTTTCAGGGTATTAAATTGCATTATGTGGAAAAGGGCGATCACAGCAAACCTCTGATGCTGTTTGTCCACGGATTTCCCGAATTCTGGTTCTCTTGGAGACATCAGCTGATGGAATTTTCTTCCGATTACTGGTAAATATCGATCATTATCAAATCAATAGTGATTCATACGATGATTTCATCTTATCTATCGATTCTCTGTGCGGCACAGATAAATCGAAAATAAATGTAATTAAATTGTTAAGCCCGGATTGCTCCATGTAATTGTTTCGTGTGTGAAATTTTGTATCGCAACCAGTTATCTCACAGATTCCACTTTCACGTATTTAATGTGAAAGTGGACTTTGCCACGCCGTACTTGCGATGCACTTTAAATGCAACACTTAAGTGCAGCACGAAATATGACATTCGTAGAAAATACCAGTTATAATAAATATTTATTTTAATGTTCATGATTAAGGTGCGTGGCTGTCGATATGCGAGGTTTTGGAGATTCAGATAAGCCCAAAGGAGTCGATGCATATAAATCTGCAAATATAGTCAATGACATCAAAGAATTAGTCACATATTTAGGTATTTAATTAATATTACGGTTATATAATAAATGTATGATTATGGAATAAATCGTTTTTAAATTGTTTCAGGGCGTGAAAAGTTTCATCTCGTAAGCCACGATTGGGGTTCAGTCATAGGAATGCAATTTGTAGACAAGTATGGATCAATGTTGATCAATTATATCGCAATGAGTGCGCCATCTCCGAATGCTTTTGGCGAGCTTGTATGGAGCAATTGGTGGCAATTTAGTAGATCATGGTAATTATCATATAATATTATTTAATATTTTTGCTAAATAATGTTAAGCTTTTCCCCCAACAAAATTTATAAGCCATGAATACATCTACTTCTTTGAATCTTCGCCCTTGTAAGACTGCTTTTAAGTAACCAAATATTAAGCAAAACGGAAAGAAATGTCATTTTTTTTACTGTAACAAAAAAATATTTAAGAAAAAAACACATAACATTACACTGTTATATAATTTCCATCATTGTGTATGATCTTCCTCCATAACATAGGCAACTTTTTAATTCCATTTTCGTAAAACTTTGGCGGTTTACTGTTAAAATATGAATCCAGCTGATTTTTCATCTGTTTTTTTTATCATGAAGTGAATTCCATTGATTTAAATAAATGATAGTCGGAAGGTGCTATATCAGGTGAATACGGTGGATGTGGCAGAAGTTCTATATATTGTTCTCTGATTTTGTCCTGGGTGATTTTTGTTGCATGAGGTCTTGCATTATCATCCTGTAAAATTCTTCTGTTGTTGTTAACCAAAACAGATCGTTTTTTTTAGTAACTCCACTTTTAATCTTTCCAATTGGGCACAGAATAACGCTGCTGTAAATTTCTGACCAGGTTTAATAGTTCATAATGAATTATACCCGAAATATCCCACCAAACACAAAACATAACGTTTTTCAATGATAACGTTGGCCAAGGAGTAGGCATTGGTACCTATTTTGGAGATAACCATTGGTTTTTTCTTTTGGCATTACTGAAAGGACCCATTTCTCATCCCCAATAATAATTCTTCTGAGAAATGGATCTGTTTCGTGTTTGGACAATAAAGATGCCCAGATTGTTACACGTTGCTTCAAGGCCGTTGGGGAGAGATCGTGCGGTACCCAAATTCCTTGCCTGTTTTTTTTCCCAACCTTTTCAAATGATCTTGCACAGTTGTTATTGGACACCCAAGGTCATGTGACAATTCCTTCACTGTTTTACGCGGAACAGCTTCCACCAATGAATTTAGGGCGTCATCGTCGATTTTGAGGGGTCTTCCTGTTTTTGGTTTATTCTTTAAATCCCTATCCCCACTTTTGAATTTTTTAAACCATCTAAAGCACTTGTAGATCGTCATGAATAGCTTCTTTCGGCTTTAATCCCTTATCAAATAAAAACAGCATGAAATACCGCAAATGTGTCCCTTCAATCTCAGACTTCTGCATTTTTCTACTACTGCAAAGAAAATAAAAAAAAATGTAAAAATGGCAAGAGTAAAAACAGAGCTTCATAATGACACCAAATGCGACGTGCTAACTCAACGGCAACCGGTGACAAACTGGTTTTAAAGTGACGCACCAGAAAAAATGTCATTTCTTTTCGTTTTACCTAATATATGAAAAACTGATAAAAAAAATTAAAAACGGAGTAATATTTTTAAATTTATATATGGCTTGAAACTTTTTAATTCTTTTTACTCCGTCTACTTTTAACCAAATCTATGAGTTACTTTCATTATTTTTAATTAAAAAAATATTAAAGAGATATTCATTGGGAAAATTAATAAAAAGCATCTATGGGGTTGATCTTATATCCCATTTAAAAAATACATTATTTTTTTTAAATTAAATTAAAAAAACTTGATTTAAGTTGTTATATATGTTGCCAATACGTCTGGCCCGTGTAGTGGAAATGGTTAATATCTGAAACAAAAAAGCTGGTTGGCAATAAAATCCTTAGACCGACAAATCTCACGAATTTGATTGACATATGTCAACCCTGTACGCGAAGGAATAAAAAAAAACATTGGCCGGCAAAAAAAACAGTTAGAATTTCCGGTGATTAAAATAAAATATATTACATAGACTATAAGATAAAAACTGACTTCAGTATACGTTTTTAAAAATGACGTCAATAACAGTCGGCCTCAGGCGTAGTTTAATCGCGTATTTATTAAAATATACCTTGAAACCACATTATTCCACCGAGCATGAGTAAAAATCCAACGACAGCGTTTGTTTACCAGTAGAAACGAAAGAGGTGGAGATTATGTTAATAGAGGAGACGAACGACCTAGCCACATAGAATGATATTCCACAAATAACTGGATTCTTAAAAAAGGTTAATTACCACTTTATTCAAATATTCATCACATAGTCGATTCGTTCATTGGCAGAAAAAGTTTCGACCTTTGAAAAAAAAATATCAGTAAATGTGTGAATCTTCGAAAGAGAGAACCTATTGGTCCAAAAGTTTTAGCAAACAACTTGAATCAATTTTTTTTATTTAATTCAAAAACATAATACTATTAAAAGTCTTTTTTTGAATCGGATATCAAATCAAATCCTCTAGATGTTTCTTATGCATTTTCCCAATGAATATCTCTATAATAAATTTGTAAAAATATATAATGAGAGCAACTCATAGATTCGATTAAAAATGGACAGAGTGGAAAGGGTTAATCAAGTATCGCTAAAAGTTTCAAGCATCAGTCAGGTATTTAGTATTTAATTTTATGACTTCATAATATCGAATTTTATTATTACATTCATTTTTATTCAATGCTCTAATGAAATGGGGCTTTGAAAGTTTTGCGGTTTTTTATTTAAAGCATGAAACTAACGTATATTTTATAATATCTTTGATTGAATCACATTATTTATTAAAAGTATCAAGTGATAGCTGTTGACATCACAAATTAAAATTAAAATAACAATGGGTCTCGATTGAAAGCAAGTCGATTATATATTAATATTTAGTTATCTGAAATTTTATAAAAATGAATTATACAATAAGACTGGATATTTTTAGAAACTTCGTCTACTTATATAAAAATTTGCTGGAATTTATTAATATTTAGCCATATTATTGAGCGTCTTACACAAATCTAAAATGAAATTGATTATGTATTCGATTTTCCACGCCGTGGGCGACAATTTGAAAGAAAAAAAAATACTGAAGCTGGTTTGAGATCTTATCATCTGGAATGAGGAAGCGGGTATGAAGGGAGAAAAATTCACGGAACCAATCAGTGATGTACTCCTTAGAATCACTGTTTATTTTATTTATTTTTGTCCTTGAATCTAAGAATGTGAGGCTAGAACCATTTTTCCTTTTCATCGAAGTTTTAATCAAATGTCATATTTTATTTACATACAACCAACTCTTTTTTACACGGTAGATACGTTCCACAAAAAACCGTGTAAAAAACAAAATATATATAAGCTCCCCCCCCCCCGCTTTGCAATGGCATTTATTCAAACATCAGGAGGCAATAACGCGCGAAATTCAAAATATGAAATATAATTGTTTCTGGGAATCGCATTAGAAAAAATAATTCATGTAAAAATATGTAGTCATTATTTTTTTGATAAATGATAAATATTTGATGATTTGGTGTAAAGGAATATGGTATGATTACTCTAAAATGGATATTTTACTAGATTTTTATTAAAGAAAATGATATTAACCCTTTCGCTGCGGCAGAGCTAAACAATAATCTGCATCTATACACGGCGTTGTTTTCTACCAAATTATTTTTTAGGCAAAATGATTTGTTTACACCGTTTTTAGCGCTATAATATACCATTTTCTTATCAGAAAACTATGGAAATGCATGAGTTAGGATATATTCTACCATTTTCATTAAGAAAAATAAACAAGATTCATTATATTTTCGTAATAATAAATCACACAAAAGATCATAGTGCTAAAAGTAAAAAATGCACACGAGTGTCTGGCACGCCGCAATGAAAGGGTTAAATGATATTAAAGTATGTATTAATTTAAACTACATATTGTTAATGAGACCAAGACAAAATACATGCCCATACGCCAAGGACGAATCCTCGATCCCCTGAGAGTCCTTTCAGGAATTCATATATCTCGACTTGTTAATTACAAATAACAATGAAATTAATTTGAAAGTACGAAGAAGAACCATGCTAGAAAACCGGTGCGGTGCTACTTGGATTCAAAAGCATCTACGGCCGAGATTCCTCTCAAAGAAGACTAAAGTCAAGCTCTACATGTCCTTGCATATCTGAAGAATTCTGAGACGAATATTTGGAGCCGTATTCGATTACGGGGAATGGAATATCCGAAGCAATGAAGAGCTGCACCGACTATACAAGGATATATTGATCACAGCTTTTGTCAGAGTGGCCAGACTTCTGTTGTCCGGTCACATCTCAAGATGGAGCGACGTAGCGGATGACCGGGTAAAATGGAGAAGCGTGTTGGATGAGGCAGGGCTCTACAATGGGGTGGTTGCGCTTATGATGATGATGTCTATTGATTACATAGTATATGAAAATATAATTTAAATTTACATGTAGTGTTACACAGCGCGGTGTCGAGCAAGAGCGCTGTCTACTCTTCAGTGCCAACATCGCCGTGAATTGGATGAATGAGGGACGGCAGCGGTGTGGGGGGGGGGTCTTGTCGCTAAGCGCTGTGTTGCGCTGCGACTCGGAGCAGTACCGCGCCGCCCATATATATTTTACCCATGAGCCGCCACTACTTATTCCTGAGATATCTTGATATTTGTTGCCATATTGGATGAGTACATTAATTTTGACTGTCGAAAAGGTTTCACGTTTTATATTGAGCTTGGCGATTTTTTACTTGTGAAAATAGTGGAAAATGCGGATAGAATTTTCGGTAATAAGCAGCATTGTTGTGATGTTTCAGCCTCTGTATACTTTGATCACGGCCTTCTGCAACTTATTTGTATTCCTATAGACAACAAAAAAAACGGTTGCTGAAAGAGTCGAACCCCATACCGAAAATTGTTTTCCAGAAATCTTTCGAAAATTGGTAAAATCACTGATACAAGGCTACTTCAAGAGTAGTATACAAATAGTATTGATGAAATTTTTGAGAAAATTCCGTGCATTTTTTATCCAACTTCGTATGTATAAGTGTTAATCAGCAAATAACGCTAGCAATTTATGTTCAGTTATCACAAATGATTAGTAATTACTTGCACGTGTTTCGTATAACTCGTTTTTTTTTAAATATAAATTTATTACGATAAATTCGTAGGTACGTGTTCTTCTTCCAAGGGCCGTACATGCCCGAGATCAGCCTGAGACTCAACGATTTGGCGTCCTTCTCGGCGATGGCCGATGGGAAGGATCCCAAGAACCAAGTGACACCCGATGACCTGGAAGCGTTCAAATACACATTCTCTAAGCCAGGTACGTACCGCTCATTATAAGCAATTTCTATTGATTGACCGGACAGCGGTGCTTTTGACCCGTCCAGAGTAAAAAGCAATGACGTCATTGCAAGAAATTGAATACAAGGTCTATTCGCATAACGATTTTTCCTTTTTTTCTGTCTCAAGTTTAATGGCAGGCAGACATCCGAGGCTCTGGTTCATTAAAGAGTCATCGTCGCTACTATTTATTGTGCGAACTCCAGACACGTTCGCCTTGAAGGGTCGACTGCATAATTGCAAACATGCACTTTGCAGTCCGTCCAAACAAATATCGCACTCAAGAATGCGCTTCTCCTATTCGCACCAGCGATTGACAATATATTCTAGACAAAATCGTTCAAATTTTGATATTTTATATGTATAAATTAAAAATAAGATTAATGATTTAACTACGTTTCCGCATTATGTGGCATTGAAAGTGCAATTAGAGCACAATGCGATTTTTTCGACGGAAACACGTGTAAATTTTATATACAAAGCCGTCAAGGCGATGTTTTCAAACGATGACATAATATATCTAATTATTGCGATCCTTTTGCAGTAAGTAGATCGCATTGTTTGCATACAATATGAGACAAAATTCATTATGTAACGTCTGATAAATATTTAATTACATTTTTATTGCGATCATAATCAGATAACCGGCCTTAACCACCTCTGATGATTAGGTCTAGACTTTAGACAATTTGTTGCAGCAATATAAATAAAATCGCAGATTTATTGCCATTTAAAATATCGCAAATCGTCGCTCGATAAACGTATAAATATATTTTTTTTATTATATTGTAATTTGATTCAGTGGTTAATATACTTTCACTGACCTCATTTTTGACCCGATTCGTACATGGGGACAGGAGACGACGAATTGCATCTGCGTATTATGCAATTATTAAACCGCATCAAGATAATTCGTTAAAGCACTTGTGGTTATTTAAATTTAATTCTTTTCCTCTCGAAGGCCATACACGAATTGAATGCAGTTGCATATTACGTGTCACTGGGCAATGCTGCCAAATATATATTATATATATATTTGTTTAAAATAAAAACGAATTTTATCGCTATCGACTAGTCGTAAATACATTACTTGTGTTTGTATAGTATGAATAAATATTTATTTACATGTCTGGTTGTGCTATTATGCATTTTGAAAACGCATTCGACGAAATGGAGATATGTATCTGAAGTCGCGGTGTCATGTATTGTCGTTTCCGTTACAATGCTGAGTTTCGAAACGTTTTCTATAATAGTTTTGATCTTTGGCACTGTTTGTTGGAAAAAAAATATGTAATGTATCTTATTTAATTATTATAGGCGCCCTTACTCCAGGCATCAATTACTATAGAGCCAATTTTCTACAAGTCGTCCCGCCTTATAAAAAAACTGATAATTTGCACGGGTTATGGATCATTGGAGATAGTGATCCTTATATATCGCAGCTCACTGGATCAGTCATGCAAAAAACGTATGAAGGTCTTGAAACGGCGAAGGTTCCCGGCGGAGGACATTTCATACAACAAGACCGTCCTGAAGACATCAATATACTGATGAAAACATTCCTCGAAAAAGAAAAAAATAGAAAATAATCGTGACTGAAAATCGGCATTAATTGCATTATTAAATTATTATATTTTAAATTATGATAATACTGAGATTTTATTGAGTATTTATATGTATTTGTAATTTTATTATTTAAAATAAATTCAATTATTTTAACATTTTAATATGTATATATATATTAAAGTAAGTACGATCATATTATTACGAGTTGAAGGAAGTCGTATAAAGCTTTAATTCAGAATATATTTTTATCCACGAAATGAATTTTCTTTGTTTGTAAAACACAAAAAAAAATATATAATAAGGATCTTTTTTAGCTTATGTAAATATATTCACTGAAAAGTTTCCAATTATAGCATACCGAATTTTATATTAAAATAGTCTTGCACGAGTTTGCAATTAAGCCGGTTGCAGTTTACAAATCGTCGATTTTCATGGAGTCGGTCGTAGAAAATGTTAAATATTTGCCAATCACAAGCAATAATTAAGTTAAACGAGGTAAACACGGATGTATCGCACGTTCAGGATGGACGACTACAAGACTGGTCGTCTGAAATACGCATGTTTGAAGAAAAAATAATGGCAGATCGTGCGACACATGCCCACAGTGCAATGGCCTCTGGTATTTGTTTTGCAAAATGACTGCATGACAAATAGTTTTTTCACCTTGTCTTGTAATATTAAGCCACGTGTCTGCACTGAAAGAGATAATGAAAAAAAAACAGCCGCCGTAATGGTACACAAATTAATGAAAAATAAGGAAAATTCTTTGCGTATTCATGTGATTTCATGATAATTTAGATTGACGTCTCATCATTTTGATTAGCTATTTGCGCAATTCGGAGACACGAGCACTGATTACTGTTAATTCAGACACAGATTATTTAAATGATACGAGCTGTGTAAATAAGTAAATATTCCCTGTATTCAGTTAATAATATTCAGTTAAAATAATTGGCCATCATTCGGGTCATTGAATTGAAAATAGATAAGAAACCAGATATAATTGCTTCCTAATTAATTTTTTCCCATTCAAAATAGTCCCTGTGTATGATTTTAATGCCTTCGAAACTATAACGCCATTTTTTAGCATCACGTTTAGATCATTCAGCTATTCATTATCTCTTCACTATTGGTAAAACGACGACGTATATGTATAGCATCCGATATAGCTACCAATGTCAATATACGTCAGGGATAAGTATATCAACACAACAACAATGAAAAACAGAAAATAGATTAAACCTTACGTGATATACGCTCTTCATTTCTTTATTTTCTTGATTATGATTTAATAAATTTTGTCATGAAGAGTAATCTTACTACAGCTGATAACTCAAGGCCCGCGGGTCGCATATGGCCCTTTCGAGGACACCTGAAAAATGAAAGTTCATGCCCTTGAACACTAATAATTGACACAATTCATAAAAATCCTGGCGAATGAGACTCAGTAAGAGAAATGACCTGGCGAATGAGATGCAGTAACTAAAAATGTGTATTGGGTTGAGACAAGTTTTAACTGGCACACAAACTCCTTGGCAAATGCACCCGTGACCCACGCGTAATCAAAAAAATGAGTGCATATGCAAGACTGTCCGCGAGTATGTAAATATCACATAAAAAAAATCATAAATTTATCACCTACTGTTCCGGTTTATCAAATTATATAAGAGGTACGTTGGCTATTGCATGAGTTACAGCGGCTCGAAAACAAAAGCGTCGTCCGAAGGGGGTCTCTCAGAGACCCCAAGCATTTCAAGCAAGATATTGATGAACTATTCATCAATATCTTGTAATTTTTTTAAGAAAATAGATTATTCTAAGAATAAAAATAATTATTCCTGATATCTTCCATAATTCGGTCGATATTTTGGATTTTTTATTAATCAATATGGCGCGTATATGACTACGCTCTCGGCGATGTATCGCCGCAGACTGAGCTCACATACCACTTGTCAATTGCATGTTTCACTCGCATTCATCACATAGTACTGGATGCGAGCGAGAGTAAACAGCAGCGAGTATTGTTGTTTTTATTTTTAATGCAATTGCAGACAATAAAGGATATTTATATTATTTATTCTTTAGGCAAATACGAAAAGTTTGTGACATGTTTGATTTATATTAGAAGAGCTATTTGAGAAAAATCAAAAACTTGGAATAACCAATATCGGCACGGCTTTCGGCACGGCATCGGCACGACTAGAAAAACCAAAATATTAGATGGACCCAAATGTAATGTCAGTTTCAAATAATGCCATAGTTTCAGATTATTTTTTTTCAGTCCTTTGACTGAGAAAGACGTGTTTGAATATTTTATGTCTTGAGAAATCTCCAATCTTCGTATTACGTAGAAAATTAGAGGCAAAAAAAATATTTGCGATATTTATGAGACGCATTAAACATCAGGAAATGTCAAAGATGATTCAAAAAATTTAAATCAGACAATATTGATTTGAAAAATGAGCATAAAATGGATGATTCCATGAGGTGGATGAAGCAGCCCTGAAAAAGAAGGCTGAAAAAAAACCTACTCTTCAGTATCGAAGAATTATCGAGCCAAACCGGTACTTCATGGTCGTCAACTCAAATATACCTGAAAAAATGGGGAAGATTCAAAAAGAAGGCGTTTAGGTCCCCCATGCGTTGACTGAGAGAAACAAACCATGAAGCGGGGTATCTGTATGTTATTAGCTATAGCAAGAGTCGTAACATTAGGGTTTAATTAGGATTTTATTGCAGGTATCCAGCCTATTCTACAGACTTAGCCCCCATCCTGATTATCAGCTTTCTCGCCCATTGGAGTTACTATTTTAGGGAGGAAAAATCATAAGATGAAATAAAATCGCCCTTTCTGGACTACTTTGATCTCTAAACCTGTGGTATTTCAAGCAAGAAAGGTGATTTTAGATTTAACTCATAGATGGCAAAAGGTCATTGAAAATATTGGTAATTATTTTGTAAAATTAAAATTTATAAATGATTGGAAATATGAGTTTTAGTTTCATTAAAAAAATACGACATTACATTTGGGTCCTTCTAATACATTGTTTTTTATACAATATGCGTATAGGATTTATCCTTCGTGCTTTATATACTTTTGTACCCAGGATGAAGCTGTAAGCCAGACTCTGGAACCACGTTCCATCCTCACACCCACCCATTATCGCATATACCGGCTTGGGGCCGGTTCAATAGTTGCAATAAAAGCAGTTTTTTTCTTGAAATGCGTGATTTTTAAAATAAAACTATTTTCTTTAAGAAAGGGGAGAAGGGAGATTGAAAGTACAACTCTCCGAAAGCCGATGCAAAGCAAGCAAATGCCCCAGAAAACAACGCCGACCAGACCATGGGGCCCTGATAGGGCTTCCACCGGAATACCCTGCTGAAACGCCGCACGGACAGGATGAGGATCGCGGCGCAGCGTCCAGAGCATGTTTACAGTCACAGAACGTGACTATAATCCTGACAAACGTCCCTACACCAGCAATGCGGAGATGCTACAAGGTTAAACTCCTTTAGCTTAGCCTTGAGGTTCAATACCGGGCCAGTCAGAAATTGACTGGACCCAGAAGTCTGGAAGAACCGCCATACAGGTTTGGCCTTGATATTGCGAAAGAAGAGATAGGTGGTCCGGGGTCTCTTTGGGGAGTGGAATCACCTCTCGCCACTGGATCAAGAGCCGATTCGCGACGCGTGATTTCCAAGTTGCCGCAGATCTGCCCCGACGGGCAAATGTAGGAGCCGGGATGACAACAGGACTGTTGTTTTAAAGTAAAATCTGACGGCCCTCAGCTGACTCGGCGTCGATGGAAGTGACGCGCAACAATAACAGCAGCGCCGTTGAAGAAGTGCGATAAGCACGTGTGAGATTAATTAGGGGGCGGGCGCTGCCCCGACAAGAGGATTCTAGTAATATTTGTCAACGAACAGCGTGCTTTATATAAAAAAAAAACAAACAGATTTAAATTGAATACTGCAAGGAAAAGATCAGATCATCACAAGTGTGATCAAGATAAATCATTCGAATGCAGGCTAGTTACTTCTATAGGAAAAGCAGTTTAAAAATGAAGATTTATCGCACTTTCCCCATGCAACACGATCAAATCAAGTTAGGTGAAACTGCATGCCAAAAAATTGCCTTAGAAATGAGTTTGAAACAAGATTTGCAGATTTTCTATTATGGGAAAACAAGTTATCTTTGTTCTCTTCGATTTATTCAATATATATAGTATCGATACGTAATCAAATGGAAATGGAGATTATTGGAATACAGTGTGATTCAGAATTTTAAGCCAAAATTTAGTGTGGTTGGGGTACCTGAATTTTGGAAATACTTACGTGACAGGTTTATACTTATCATTATTATTATATTATTTTGTCATAATATTAAAGGAAATAGGTTTTCTGTCAGATCTAGAATTACTGACATTCACTCTGGGTTAGTTTTGAAAGAGATCACTGCGAATAAAATTTCTTCTGAAGTAAGAAAGGTAGTAGAAGAGAAGAGATATGAAAAGAGTCTTTGGGTGTTATAACTGATTTTTTATTTATCTAGAAATTGATAAAATGTCTAATCCTGCCTAGCGACTATGAACGACGACGCGTTGCCCAATTGACCCTCTGAAAGTTGAATGAATTGGGCTATGAAGCATTGCCTCACCCACCATACCCACCAGATAGTAACACTACTATTTCGACAATATCTTAAAGGGCAAGGTTTTCAACAATATAGCTACTCTCAAAAATGCATTTTATTATTTAATCAATCACTGAAAATATATTTAAATTGATCAAAAAAATATTAAATATAGCCATAGAACTTATCATATCTGCACTCTGTATTTAATTATTAATCTGTTGATTTTAATTAGATATACACCCTAATAATCCAAATTTTTGTTTATTTTGTTGTTTTAGTTACTTGCGATAATCTTTCTTATCTCACTATCCGTCTTAGTCATGACCTCCAGACGAGATTTTCTCCAGACGACCTCCGTTTCGAGGTCTCCCGCTTCCGCTACATCCGAAACCTTCTCCAGTATCTTGTATTGGATTGAAATCATATATTTGCATCATCCTATTCTCTGGACATCTTTCTATAAATCGTTCGTATATTAGCTACATCTACTATATTATATCCTGTCTGTTAGAATTCCAGATGACTTATTCAACTCTTTACATTTACTCCCAGTTCGCCTACTTTGAATTGTTCCCAAACTAATGTTCCAGGGCTCATTTTTTCTATCTATTCTAGAGTGGCCCTTGATTTTTAATTTAATTATTATGGTAACAAAATTGTGGCGATCATTCATTATCTTCAGAAGAATGAGAGATGGTTTGTTGTAGAGTTTTTCTTCTCTTAGTGACTTTATCTCGTTATTCGTTACCTTGTGACTAATCAAAGTTCAACACTAGCTTGTCACAACTTCCTCCTCCATTTTCGATTCCATTATCTGGGTTAAGCGCTGACTGTTGTCTGTCACCTTTTTATATGATTTCCCTAGCCACCTCTTCTTCACCACAAGTCAATCGCAGGATTTGGATGACACAGATGGGTGCTAGTTACTTCTGATCTATTTTTTATGTTGTCTTGATCATGATAACGGCACTCAAAATTCATTTCTTTCCATTTCTCTGTAGAATATAAGATCTACTCCCGAACCTTCGTCAGGCGTTAACGTTATTTTATTTTTACTCTCATCTATTTTAATTTTTTTTATGCCCGCATGTCACATGTTGTTTTAAATCAAAGGACATTTAGGTGGTATTACATCACACATTTACAATATATGTAATTTGACAATTACAATTAATTAGGAGATTTGACTGTATTTCTCTCAAAAAACATTTAAATTATTATTTAGTAATAAAACTACATTGAATTACTAATATTTTTTTAAAGAATTAATTTACTGTCCTACTCAGGGGCGCGCCGTATATATCGCCAGGTTGTGCGGTGCACACAGGTCCGCCGGAAGGTTAGGTGCGCCGAGAGGCGCCAAAAGAAAAATATTTATTTATTAAACTTTCTTAAAATCAAACAAAATGCCGCTATTTTTTTCAAATTCTTTTTCATAAAATGCTTTATTTTTATTGTAGAAGGGGGAGGGGCTATAGGGGCCCCACAGACACCGGACACTTTCAGTGTGCCAATAGTTCTAATTAAACGGAATCATGCTCAGATAACCGAAGTGAATTGCTATTAGTTCACTATTTGGATTTTGTTTCTTGGGGTTTAAAATAAAAAAACCGACGTCAGGAAGGGTTAACCCATTCGTCGTGGCGGCTAAAGAAAAACCGAGTCGTCCAAAGGGGGTCTCTCAGGGAGTCCAAGCATTTAAAGTCAAGATATTGATGAATTATTTATCAATATCTTGACATGTTTTAAAAAAATGGATTATTCTAAAAATATAAATAGTTATTCATTATATGCTTCAATATTATTATTAGTATTATTATTATTATGTCCAGAAACAGAGTCCACTGCCACTGGGGCATTACGCCATCTCTGCCAGTCCTGGGCCTCCTCCATCCCATCACTTAAAAGCCCCAACAGAGACGCGTCCGCCTCAACCCTGTCCCTCCATCGAAGTCTTGGCTTCCCAACGGGGGGAGGGGGGTTTCCCCAGGCATGGAGTTCACGATAGTATGGAGCAGCCTATCACTGCCCATTCGGGCTACATTCATAATTTTGTCAATATTTTGAATTTTTTAACTAATCAATATTAGAGTCGAGTGTTGTCACGTGCTGGTATCAGACACTGCTGTTATCATTGGGCACAATCATGGTTTCGTGGATTCTACGGAGTTTTGGGAATCCAGACTCAGCTCCCGAGCTGGCGACCTGATCCGTATTCAAAGAGCCAAGATAACCTGGAGATCGTCCGTCACAATCATCACATCATGGTTGAGACGGAAGTGTCCTCCAGGTGGCAAAGACCCGCCTCATGGTTAATATGCCACATAAATAATAATAATAATAATATGATGCATAAATGACAACGCTCTCGGCAATGTTTCTCCGCAGACTGAGCTCTCGCAGCACGTGTCACTCGCACTCGAAACATCGTATCGGATGCAAGCGAGAAAAAACATCGCGCACGTGGCAACAGCAGACAATAAAGGGCAATGATTGTTCACAATATTTATTCTTTACCTTTTTAGATAAATGCAAAATGTTTGTGACATGTCGGATTTATATTAAAAGAGTTATTCGAAAAATCATAAAAATCAGGGTTCCCCATCGGCATGGCTAGGTTAGGAATCCACGGAATCCACTGTATTAAACAGCATTATAAACTATACAATAGTTGATTCTTAAAAAGAGGAAACAGAAGCTGAAATTATTATACTCAAAGCAAAATATCATTTTATTATGTATGCGAAATCTTTGTCCTGAAACAAACAAGAATTTCTTGTCTTCATTCACTGGACAAATCTTTTAA
Organism: Philopotamus ludificatus; assembly: GCA_022495035.1. Classification (NCBI taxonomy): domain Eukaryota; kingdom Metazoa; phylum Arthropoda; class Insecta; order Trichoptera; family Philopotamidae; genus Philopotamus; species Philopotamus ludificatus. Next base: position 200,901 of record JAGXCT010035336.1, read on the forward strand.
TACACCGGTGATGTATGAAAGTGAGTCTTGGCATTGAATAAAATATAAAAACGCTATACATAGCCATGTATTGAATACACATAATTTAAACGACACGTGGGAGAATCAACTTTGGTTTTCACGAGTCACGTGTCCATGTGTTAATATCAAAGAGTTCATCCACATTAGCCTCATGTGAGAATGCATGCCGGTATCATAACACACGTGCCATCGTGGCGAAATTAAATACTTTAAGATTAAGATTTATTGAACTCTGGGGTATATTTCTAGGAAAAGTGTTGAAAAACGACGCGATTCTCGCTACTAAGTGAGAGTGATACTGATTATAGTAAATAATACGCAATGAAATATTTCAAGGTTGCAAATGAATGCATTCATTAAGTATAATTGCATTATAATCATAATTAAAAATAATAATAAAAAAATGTGATAACAATAATGAAGCCAGTAATAAAATTTGCAGTATTTAAATATGACATGTTTAATTATGCATTTCCTCTTGCCAATTGTATGTCAAATGACATTTGATTGCAACTTTTATAGTATCGCTTTATCATTGACCTCCAAAAATATGTGGGAGAATAAATGCACATATACTCTAAATATAATTATGATTTAAATTATTACATAACATTTTTGAAATATGCATGATGTTAATTTATTTTAATTTTTATTTAGAGATTGCATCGTGTAGGATCCAACCAGTTCGTTATTGCAATTGGGTACAACCTTGATTGTAGTAGCACGTGTCGGAAAACTATATATATATATATATTTATTACAAAATATTCAGATTCCATTGTTACATCACAAGGAGATTGACATTATTATATATTTACTGTTTTTGACACGTGTGGTCTAAAAAAAATGTCTGAGAATTCTGCATGCTATGTTTTATTGACATTGCAGTTTATTTATGTGGGTTATCAATGCAAACGTCAGTTATTTGTGGCTTATCGATATTTGTTTTCGCTCTCTTGATTATTTAGAATATCATTCGCTCTAATCTTATTGCATCGACGATGAATCAAAAGACAAACAGTACGAAATTGCTGTCCGAGATGATTCAACTGATTGATCATGACGTCTTTTATTTATTTAAAAACTTTGCATTGATTAAAAATTTAAATTACACGCTGAATTCCGGTTAAGATCGAACTTTTTTTTGGGAAGTTCTTCGATATCGAATCATAAATGTCAAGCAACTGAACAGATATCAACAAAAAAAAACTTTTATCAAATATGTTTGTGATGATTTCCGATTAACATTTTTTTTCAATGTAGCAAAAAATTTACATCTATTTCATGTAAATTTTGTGATAATTGTCTAGCCAGAGAGTTTCTCCGTTTATTTTCAAAGGCAGGTATAACGAATCAGTTATTATTAGCACATCTGCATAACATGTATTTATATTTATTAATATATTTTTAATTTAATTTAATTCTCATGAAAAATATGAAAATGAAAGGATTCATTCGGCATCCCAGCTCTGATCGCCTACTCACTTCTGCCATACTCTATCTCCCTATTATTATACAAGTCTTCGAGTGTATATATAGAGCAGGTGGCGGGGATCTGCTGTCATTTGGCTCATGGATTTCGCCAATTGCACTACTCTCCCATTCAATATTGTTTTGATATCAATTGATCAATCAAAATAACGGTCATTTATTTTGAGATATATTTAAAAAAAAATTAAAATACCTGGCGAAATCTTCAAAAATAGTTATTTATAAACGTATCTGAATCAACTTTTAACCTCAGCACTCGATAATCAAACATGTTTAAAGATTTTGTCACATTTTACAATATCTGCTAAAATATAAATAAATAAAATGCATCCAGTGTGCTTGTTCCTATTCAAGTGTTTCATATATCCGTTTGGTGTGTTGTGCAATATTGGATTCTTAGTGTGGTTATCGTTCTATTCGTTAATCAATTTTAGAAGAATCTCGTGGAAAAGCATCCAGAGGGAAAAACCGCCGAAGTGCCTCATTGATCCCGGCTGGGGAGCGCACGGATTTATTCAGCTGAAAGTAAGTTTTTCACTATTAAATAATTTTTACATCACATGCGTGTGCTAAAAAAGATTTTACATAATTTCTACTACTTTTTCTGTTAAATAATAATCAGGAAAATTAACCGCGTAATAATATTTTAATTAACATTACATATTTAGCTATCGACATTTTGTTATATTAAAAAAAGTCTCTAATTTTTCTTAATTATAATAAAAATATCTTTTCTGTCAATGTTATCATAATGCAATGCAATTTACAATCTATTAAATGCATTTATCTTACGTCGATTACGGAAATACAATGGTTTTCATGAGGTATAATTGCGGTAATTTTATTTAATAATGATAATAGTTATCAATTAAAGAAAAAAAATCGATTTAAAATTGATATATCCTATCAAATAATAATACTATTTGGCTTTAGATTAAATAAAATATTTAAAATGCAAATATTACTTTAAAATAATATTTTTTAAATTAAAATATCGATATGATTCAATTCAAAAGAGTATAATATATTTTAATGGTGGCAACACTGCGTTGGTATGAAAACCTTCGGCGCCATTAATTAGCTGTCAAAATTGTTCCTCCAGCGCTCTATTAATATTTTAGGTTATCTTCTAAGTTATTTTTTATTGTTATTTAAGTACCAACATGATATCGCTTATTTATATATATATTTTTTTGAAACGATCAAATTAATAAAAATGTTTTCCAGGATGTTAGATTACATTATGTTGAGAATGGTGATAGGACAAAACCATTAGTATTATTTATTCACGGATTCCCCGAGTTCTGGTATTCATGGAGACATCAATTGAAAGAATTCTCCAAGGACTATTGGTATAACATAATATTTACATATCTTTATTAATTTGTATTAAATTAATCCATGTGTTTTATCAATTATTAAGGGCTGTGGCATTGGATTTGCCAGGATACGGTGAATCAGATAAACCGAACAAACTTTCCAGCTATGAAATAAAAGTATTGCTTGAGAACATACGCCAATTTGTTATCGCATTAGGTATTTTTTTTTTTATAAATGCTCGCTGAATGCATGTATAAGTACGGTTTTAATAACTTTATTATTTATTTTTTAGGAAGAGAAAAATTTATATTGGTCGGACACGATTGGGGTGGTTTGTTGTGTTGGAATTTCTTAGATTTTCATTCCGATATGGTTGAAAAATATGTAATTATCAATTCGCCGCATCATAAAACGTGGGTCATGATGATCATAAGGAATTTTAAACAATTTTTAAACTCATGGTAATTATTTTACTTCAATAAAGAATTGTGATTTGTTATGTTTATTATGAAAATATTTGGTTAATATGAAATTCGGTATCTTTCAATTGTGACCTTTATATAGGAATTCAATTACGATTGGATTTATCTATTTATTTAATGCAATATTTAAATCTACTCTTTAAATTGATAAACATATCGATTACTTTATGCTATATCAACTATTCTTGATACTTTTATAGGTACTGTTTCTTCTTTCAAATACCATACATTCCTGAATTGGCGTTGCGATTTAACGACTTTGAAAAATTCAATTCAATAAAGAATAAAAATGGAGCTATAGAGAGCATAGTGTCTGACGATGACGTAGAAGCATTTAAATATACGTTTTCAAAACCAGGTACGTAAAAACGTCAAATATCAAATTGAAAATATTTATTTATTGATATGTTAATTATTTTTAGGAGCTTTGAAATATGCTGTTGATTATTATCGAGCAAACTGTGGCGTATTATATCTCCGAGATGATTATCCTGACAAATTACCGCCAGGATTGTTAATCTTTGCCGACAATGACGATTATTTAACTGTTGACTTTGTTCCCAAAGCGAAGGCAGTTGTAAATAATTTACAAACGTACACTGTTAAAAATGCTAAGCATTTTGTTCAACAAGACCAACCGTTGGAGGTTAATCGTGTCATGACATTATTTTTGCAAGATAATGTTAAACAATAAGGTCTTGTTTGTTCGATTTGCTCTACTTTTTTTCTGTAAAATGATAACAAAAAGTATTATATATTGTTGAAAAAGACATAAAGGACATATTATTAATTATGATATGACATGTTCTAATTTTAAAAGATGATCAAATCGTTTATGTCATACGTTTGGCATAATATTGCTAGCTTTATAATTATTTCTTATATTTCTCGTCAAAGTCAAATAATACAATGACGACGATTTTTTTAAGTTAATATAGATTATTAGATACTATTGTATAGAAAATAATGAGTCAATTGTTTTATAGCTTTATTCTTAATATTGATATCGTCTTTATTTAATATATTTTTTATAATATAGCAAGCCCTAATACTATAAATTATCAATAATGTTAGTAATTATTCCATATATGCTATATTGGAATTAAAAAATAATCAATTTCACTTTAATATTAATTTATCCGGAAAGAAATCCATCTTTTTTTGGCATACTTTATTTATTTATAAATGTTATTGATAACGCCTAAAGAAGAGGAAAGCGAATACCGAGACAAAATACCTCCTACTTGCATGGACACAGTCAAGAGGGTAATATTTGATACCGACAGTGGTAGAAGGTACACGTCCAATACTAGCAATGGCCAAGAGAGGGAAACTCTACAAAAAACCACATACCAAGACGGCTTAGGTCCCTGTGGCATGGACACAAAGGAGGAGCTCTTACGTCACGTGTGAGACTCAGGTTCCTTTGGCCTCGACTGCCATTCGAGAGTCTAGTAAGGCCTATACGCTCAGCGAGTGAGTGTCTCATGGCTGGCAAATGATGATTATTCTGCAATATAAATACCTTCACATTACTTATAACCATTTCCCACCTCTCATGTAATTATTCGATCCCTTTCTTATGAAAGCTAGAGAGTTTTGATGCAAAATATGAACCTAAATGATTTTTTCTGCAGTTGTGGTTTTGCCAGGTATTAATAATCCATAGTGAATAACTCCACTCATACTCCATGAAACACTTAAAAAATGTTTCGAAGTGTTATTACTTGGCTTTGGGGATGGAACTGGTGTTTGTTTCTTGGAAAATTAATTGCTTTTTTCTTCTCACTTTATCGTAAACTATCCATTTCTCAAGTCCGGCTACATTTTACTGCAAAAAAGGTTGAATTTGCACGCATCCTTCATTTATTCTCTAATATGCTCGGCCAGCTCATGCGGCACCCAAATACCCATCCAGCTTAATTTGCCGAAGCTTTTTATATGTTCATATGTTGTCGACATTGAAAATGTGAATGTTTGTGATACTTCTTCTATGTTTGGCGAGGGTCCTCGCCCTAAATAAAGCCGATAAACAGGCTGAGGCATGGCTGGAGAACACATGGCATGAAAGGGTATCTCTCCGAACCACCGAAAGCCAACGCGCTCGCCGCTCTGGCCCTTTAATGACTCGGTAAGAAACACTCGTACGGATAGAAACAATGCCACGACGGCTGTTTTAGACTAACGCTAAGGCGCGCGATGTTGGTCTGCCGGCCCAAAGAGGGGCCCATCCCTCTTGTAAGACTAGTGGATCAACCTACACCAGGATTACATAGCCAACTAATGTGGTTCTTGGTGTGCTCCGAAAAGTCGAAGGCTATTTCAACACCGACGAGAACGTAGAGAATTATATGATGATTCGTATATCATTAATTTAATGTGATAAATATTTTATAAAATGTATGTAATTTATGAAAATTCCATTCCTTAAATTGACATCAATGCTATATATTTTTTTAATTGAAAATAAGCTTATTATATATTTTTGAACAAAAATAATGCATTTTTATAATAAAATTAATGATTTATATGCTCGAAGGATTAATATTCCTCTTGTATAGATGATTAGTGTAACCCAAAAAGCCAAATTTAGTGTATAGTATATTATATTCACAAACTATCAGTAAACGTTTGTAAAAACTAATTTTAATTCTATTTAAGTCTGCCATAACGTTTTTATACTCACAAATAGATGTCAAGAGCTCAGTTTTGCTGAACTATTGACATGTGTGTAACCCCGTTAACACCATTCATTATATTGTATATATATTTTCAAAAAATAGAATATAACAGCCAGATTTTTCACTATGCAAAATATTTCATATATAATGAATGGATATGTCTCTCTATTAAAATGTAATCGTTAGTATAGTAATAACTTCATATTATACATTGTTTGTTTATATTCTATTAATTTTAATGATGAATGATAAATTTTATATATAGAAATTTATTATGTACGTTTAAAAAATTAGACTGTTGATTATATTGACTCGTGAATACTATTAAAATAAATATTTTATAATAAAATATTAATTTGATGTTTTTTAATTCATTACGTCGGATATTCAGCCTGAACATATTTTTTAATATTAAATCTTCTTCTTTGGTTGGCACCCTCATGTCTGAAGATCGTGATCATTCTCGTTCCGAAAGTTCTTGATTTTGTCTCTCCAGGATTCACTGCATTCTGCATCCCGCATCGCAGCTACTACGGTGGAGCCTGTGGCGGTCTTCACTTGGTCACTCCAGCGGGTGGGCACCCTACCCCCAAATGATTCAAATCAACGGAGAATAATTGATTATTGGTTTATTTTATTTTATTCATTTTTTAGATTATATAAATTATATTCATTCATCCATCATATGCTCAACAGCCTTATTGTAGAGCCCTGGTCGCATCCAACAACCTTCTCCATTTTATCCGGTCTTCCGCTACGTTGCTCTATCTTCCGGTAAGTTTCAAGGATTGAGTGTCACCTCAGTCTTGGTCTACATTTCTGGGGGACAGGAAGGCTTGTTAACCATCACCCTTTTTGCCGGCTGACTGCCTCGCATCCGTGACACGTGACCGTCCACCAGAATCTGGCCACTCTGACCGTTAAATATGGCTCCAAATATTGATCAAGTCACGTATGTGACTCAGGTTTCGTATGAGTCGGATAAGAGCCATATGCTCAGCGAGTGAGTGTCTCGTGGGTGGCAAATGATGATGATGTTTACAGTAAGGCCTCATTTAGCGCTGATGATTCTTAGTCAACAGAGTGATAAATAAAACAGTGTTAAATGAGGTCATCTTAACACAAAGTTAATATGTCAAGGGGTAACATGCAACCAAAATTATACAGATATTATGTTTAAAAATAATACCTAGGAAAATAGTGGATTGTTTTCATAATATATTCAAATAAATAAAATATATTGCATGTCGAGATAGATTTAAATATTTACTTGGTTATTAAATGTAGTAATGCCCCTTTCGTTAATTACTAAGGTCATATTGCAACCGAATAGCTCGTACTATATATTTCATGGTAATTTTTTAAAAAAACTGATTTCATATTTATTTAACAAGTTTTTAAAAATAAACAAATCTTGTTTAATATCGTGTTAAATAAAAAAAAATGTTTAAATATATTGGTCAAAGTTCAATATGTCGCATTTTGATTGGTGGAAAGACTTGTGCTTGCCTAATATTATTGCGCATCTCTTTAAATAATTGCCATATTTTTGGCAGCAATTTTAATTAACTGTCATTTGGTCGTTGTCGTATTTAATATGTTATATGAGTATCGAAAATTAAATTAAAAAATTATTTTCGGTCGAAGCGTTTTGAAGAGAACGGCCATGACAGCGCGGTGTTGCCAGTGGCGCTCAGTTGGCAGGCGTGCTCGCGGGGTGGCAGTCGCAGGAGCCGCGGGGCGGAGCGCATGTCGCTGTCGGTGCAGCAGGTGGTGCTGGACGCCAAGCGGCTGGCGGCGCGGCTCAAGGAGCGCGACGCCGCAGCCGACGCGCTGCTCGGCGAGTCGCGCGCCATCAACCGCCGCATCGAGTCCATGAAACACGTTAGCCACTTTCACTCCCTCCCCCCTCGCGTCGTCTCGACGTCAGCCCGCGACGAGCCTCGCCATATTGACAAACACGAGTGGCGCGCGTGCCGAACCAATATGTCAACCCGCTCTCATCAATCCATAAAATGATCCAACAGAAATAAACTTGACCATGACCCCGTGCCCGATCTGTCAATCGAGTGAGATTCTAATAAAAAAATGTATTGCAGCATTTTTTCAATGCAGCACTAAAATTATCATTGATGAATCTATGGTATCAACTCTTCTCGTCGATTCATTCGAATCGATTTCATGACGATTTACATTCGAGTACGACAAACATACATATATAAACATATGGAATCCATTACGGTAGGAAATGCCAATCTCTGCTTTTGAATGCTTCAACAGTGTTAACGATTATATCGCAGTATTAAAAATAAAATAAACTTTAACACATCTCAGATTTTTTATGGTCGAGAGTATTTCTGGAACTTTGTTCGGCTTATTTGCTCAACGCTCATGCTGTGAAATAGAGTACTGATCAAAGGAATAAAAATCATTTTTATTACATGAGATTTTGGACAATTTAAAAATATAAAAATGCAGCTTTTATTATTATTTCAAAGCCTCATAATTTATTTTTTACATGTTTAGAATCTTCCGTTGATAAATGCAATTTTGCTATATTTTTATTTGATATAATATAAGAAAATAACTGATTTAAAATATTTTACGATGTCATTAATTGAGATGAATAAATAGCTGAAATAATCTAAATAGTTAAATGTGATAGTTATAAAATAGGACTCGAGATCATTATTTCCAAAATTGTGCCGACGATAATCAATAGAAGCAATCTAATCTAATCTTCTGGATCTGGATAGTGTTGAAGGATTTCTCTATCTAAGATATTTACTATAAGAGAGAACAGAATTAGTAAGTCAGTAATAAGGTAAATTCAGAAAAACAAAGGCATGTCCAAAAAGATTGGTGCAGTGTCTGGTGTTCTCTATTTTTACATATAATGTAGAAAGATATTAATTTATTTATTTATAAGAAAAAATAACCCAGTTCGCCAATCACGCATGAAACATAATAATAACATGAAAAAAAAGAGCATATATTACAATAAAGAGAAGAAAAGAATTATAAAATCTCATATGAAATATCAACAAAACGGCTATATTTGACATCAAATATATCCACATATTCGGCCAAGTGGTTTGAGCAGAGTAATAGCTCTGGTTACCGGAGAGTTTCTGAGTGCACCTGTCCTCGTATTTGGCGGAAGAAAAAGCACACCCGAATGAGCTCGATGGTAGTGAGGTGGCGCCCATAAGGGAAATATACATGTGAGATAACCATGTACGCACAAAGGTTTCTGTCCAAAAATAAATGAGTAACAAAATAGGTGACGGACTCTACTATGTGTCTCAAAAGGATTCTTCGCTACTTTAGGCATCTCGGTAGAAGAATCGATAGCCTGGAGAAGCTCTTCCCACTTGGTAAAGTCTAAAGACGCAGGGGAAAAGGGCTGAGTGACCAAGTGAAGACCACCATGAGCTCGTAGTAGCTGCGATATGAAATGCGGAATACAGAGGATCCTGGAAAGTTTCACATTAAGAGTATATTGGTCACCTACTTATGAAAAATGACACAATTTGTAATAAATAGATACGTGCCGTGTATAAGGTGGTAACTATCAAGAATTGTATTTTACAGTATTCAAGAATATCACTTTTTATAATAAATATTTTTTGTATTAAAAGATATATTTTAATATAAACACTTCATTTAAAATTAAATATCAAATTATATATAAAAAAAAATGTGACAACGTGGAATAATGTGATCTGTGAATGCAGTTACACCGTTATTCCACAATTCTTATATAAAACTATTTAAACACTAGCAGAGGGTCTCCTTTCCAGACATTATGACTTGTGAAAACACGTTATTCCTCTGAGCACCTGCAAAAATCCAACGACAGTGTTGGCTTACTAGTAGAAATGAAAGAGATAGAGATTATTTTTATAGAGCGGATGCATGACAGGAATCCTTAAAAGGGCTGGCAAACGACAAGATACGAGTCCTCGCTGCACCAGAGTAGCGGTCCAGGGGACACTCGTATGCGAGTTCTCGCGGCGCCAGAGCAGCAGTCCGGTTGACTTGTATAGGAGTCCTTATTAGTAATTTGTTAATTCAAAGCCGTTATTTTTTTTTGTCGAACTGCAATGTGTTAAGAGATTCTAATTGAGATTGAGCAAGAAACAGCAAAGAAATAGCCAGCCTTTACTCAACGTGGACTTTAAACCACACAATGTGACCTCGAACTCAGCGGATGAGGCAGAGATATTAAAGTTTCCTGACCCACGTTACCAGATGAGCTCCCAAATAAGTTATTTAAATTAAATCGGGCGTAGATGATAATAAAAAATATCTGAATCTATAAAAGGCTCCAAACTACGACCTAAATACGAGCTGTATACAAAGGTATATAGCCATAGTTTTTGTCAGAGTGGCTAGATTCTGGTGGGCCGGTACCGTGTCATGTATGTGGGACAGTCAGCTCCCCAAAACGCTCATGGTTAACAAGCCTTCCTGTCCCCGGAAAAAAGGAAGGCTGAGGTGGTTGGACTGTGTACATAGAGACACTGCATCATTGAATCTTACCAGAAGATGGAGCGACGTAGCTGGTGACCAGATAAAATGGAGAAGGGTGTTGAATGAGACAGGGCTCTTCAATGGGGCGGTTGTGTCTATGATGATGATCTATCACAGTGGAAGTGTAATTGGTCCACCCCTGTATTTATTTTACACTGCTGATATGTCCAACACCAAAATTGCTACCCATGCAGACGATATGCCGCTCCTGGCACCACATAAGGATCCAGAAAAAGTAAAGCAAATGCTTCACAAAGACAAATGCTCGTTACTGGCTAAAATTGTGGAAAATTATACCTAATCAAACCAAGTCACTCCATATAACTTGCGGTCTAAGAAATGGAAACTGCCCTCCTGTGAACATATGGTATTTAAATCTGGACCACAGCAAAATCCTCGAATATAAAGATAATAGATCGCTTCCAATCCAATGTACTTAACAAAGTGATCAGAGATGATCTAGATGTCACCTTTGTGATCAAAGCAAATTGAGTCCCACATAAATAAATATAACCAAAGACTTAATAATCACCCCAAAAAATTGGCATTAGAGAGGAAACAGCCGATAGAAGAAATCTCAAATACAAAGAGGTGATTGAAAAGGAAGAGATAGGATCGCTGGATCCTTTTTCTTCAAGAGAGTATTCCGGATAAAAGTGGATAACCTATGTTACCTATAGTCATAAGTTATTGCTATCGTCTCGAGATGTGTTTAAATAATATTCCACGTTATCAGTTATGCAATTTGTGTATTTTTCGTTGACGGTTACTTCCGTTAGGCGCTGCTTACGCATTATATTTATAAAGAGTAATTAAATACTTATCTCTGGTGTTGGAATTTGTGGTCAATTAAATCAACAACTCGTGTATTCGTCGCTAATTTTGCAAGTTTATCCATAATCAGGTTCGTCGTGGGCTGAGTTGATTTATATCGTTGAACTTTTCGATTGCATGCTTCCAGCAAATACATTATGCACATCATCCATATGAATATTGTAATATTTATATCGAGTAGATCAGTGGTCGGCAAACTTTTCAAAATAATTACTTAATATATATATATATTCATAAATTTATATAAAATCATTTTATAATTGTCTTAGTTGATCTAAAATCATTTTTTTGTGACCAATTTCTTATCGTTTTCATGTAGTGTGCATTCTCATTAGTTTGCTAACCATTGAAGTAGACCGAAAATTAATAGAATATGTTGTCATCGTAGGTCTTAGATGGTAATCGGACCTTATATCTGACTAATCAATAAACTGCCTTGATTCGTTACGAATTGGAGTCTTTTTATACCATGCTTTGAACTCAGGATAGAATTTTGGAGGTTCAGTATGGATTCCATTTCAGTTTGATTTATTTTTTTCAAGTTTCGATATTCAGATCTTGATACGATCTCTCGTTAGATCAGTTTTAAAATCATTCATCAGATTTTTGTATATAAACAAGTAGCGTAAAATGTAACGTATTTAGCAGACGAGTCGTAAAATATCGTTGTTAGATGAAGGGTCCCTTACTGTTGTCGTAGTGTTTTGCTAGTTACTAATTCTTCATTTTGCGGGCTTTAGACGGCCCCCGTTGTTCTAATTTCGGAGAATGCTCTCCATATTTATCTCTACTTTACCTTTGGAAATATTTCACAGCATTAGCGACCGCATTGTATACTGTCAGGATAGGATGCATAATGTCAACAGTAGCAAGAAGGATAGTAACGATGTACCGTTGGCGTTAAAAACTGACATGGATCCCAAACGCCAGCAAGAGTGGGGCACCCCTACTTACGAATCCACATGGGTAACCAACCGATACTTTCAAAATTCAATCCTCTGGGTCTTCTTTATATTCCGTACTGATTAATTGCTCATTCAGTGATTATCTTTGAACAGTTAAATAAGGCTCGGATCTAGATTAAGTTGCACAATGATTCCCTATATGTTTTAATCCGTTTGCGACGCCGCGCTACATGTGAGATTTTTGTTCTTGTTTTAGTATCAGGAGGACATTCAGGCGCTAAATGAAGTGGCTTCCCGGCAGCCGCATTCCGTTCTCATAACGAATAGCCGGGAACTGCGAGAGATGCAGCAAGAGAACCAGCGGTTGCAAGTCGCACTAGACGAACACCGCAAGGCTTTAGAGTACATTATGAGCAAGTATCGACAGCATGTTCAATGGCAAATATGGAATTCGCGGATCGATTTCCAAGGAATAATTAATAGAAGGCAGCAAGAGGTGAGATTGACGTTTTGCCATAATTGTTTTGTTGTATCGAATTTATTTATTTTGTTGGATATTTTCAGGTGATTCAGCAGCAGGCGGATAAAATTAACGAAATGGCCTCTGTGATGCATCGCGCCGCTAACATTGACGATCAAAATGCACCGAAAGAAAAGGAGTTATTATCTCGGCTTGTACACGAAAATAAGGTTGTTAAATATATTTTTTGTTAATCGTACAGTAAAAATGAGGTATATTCGAATCTCATATTTGATCTGTGAGCTGAATTTAAAAAAATAAGCTTTTTTATCATTGATGATGATGATTGCGTATGGCTTTTACTTTGCCATTCTTCGCATGCTCGTCGTTGTTGGAGTTTTTTTTTTATCATTGATTAGCTCTCTCTCTCTATAGAATTACAGTAAACCTTTTTATAGCACTTAATAGTTTAAGTTTTCAAACTCAAATTACATATTTTGTAAATTTGTAATACATTGCCGCATAAAATAAACGTCAATGCCCTTTGGTTGATAACAAAATATAGCATGTTCGCATAAACAAACTTAGAGGGTCATTTAAAATTAAAAAACCTAACCCCAAATTTTGCATGAGTGCCTTGGCTTCTATAGCGTGGTCCCGATTTCTTCGCTATAGGAGGGTTGGCTACTTATAATGATGGTAGAAACCTTCCCTTTCTCTGCACACTTAGATGTATAGTAAAATTTTCACAACACACCTAAATGATGATATTTTTGTTTGGATTTTTTGGAAAATAAAACTGGTGTACTATTCCACTCTAGTTGAAAGTCCCAGATTTAAAGCATGACATAATCCTCGCATGCTGTCCTTAAGAGTGGTCTCCGAAACGTGATCTGTATGTCCGATGGATCGATAGCATTAAAGTAATTCCAAATTGCAAACTACTAATTTTTGGTAAAGATTTTTTATAAAGATGCAGTAATGTCTCTCACATTAATATTCTCCCTAGCCAGTGTCAAAGAGTTCCTAGAATTCATAAATTTACCTAGAAGGCTAACCTATCCCTATACTAACATAGCATAGGGATCGAGCTGTTTTCTTTTTGTCAAAAATAACTAGATTCTATTGATAAAATAAATCGAAGAATCTAAAAAAGGTGTTTAATAAGAAAAATCTTTCCCTAATAGTTGGAATTAAGTTTATTCTGTAGACTAGTGTTTCTCATCATGGGAACACATACCACCACTAGCCAATTTAAATGTTTTGAGGGCACAAATCATTTACATCAGGGGTGAACAACCTGCCACACTTTCTTGTGCGGCCCTTCCGAAACTGACTATCATTGATTGAGATTAAATGATGTACGTTTAGAAAGCTGGTGCGAGTTGTTGTGTCGTCTATATCTGAAAATATATACCAATTAATGGCAAAGAAGCAATGCTAAAATTGTCATTAACCTAGTCGTGCCGATAGAGTATTTAGTACTACTAATTTTTGATTTTTCTCGAATAATTCTTTTAATATGAATCCTACATATTACAAACTATTTGTATTTGTTTAAAAAGTCTAAAAAACTTATACCATAAATAATCATTGACTTTGTTGTCCGCAATTGCGAAAAAAATAAAAACTACATTCGCTTCGGTATCTAGTTTTGTTTTTAAATAGTGTTTTTTCTCGCTCGCATCTGTAACGATATGCCAAGTGCGAGTGAAACATATACCAGCGACACGTACTACGAGAATTTAGCGGTCGGTCTATCGGTGACATGTCCTCAGTGTGGGCGGGACGTCATTGGGTGTGCGTGTCATTTACACGTCATATTGATTAGTTAAAAAATCCATAATATGAAGCGTATCATGAATATTTTTATTCTTAGAATATTCCATTTTAAGATATTAATGGAGATTTCATCAATATCTTGACTTGAAATGCTTGGGGTGTAATTTCCCTTATAAATAGACCCCCTTCGGATGACGCGGAACACTAAAACACTCAAAAGATGATATTTTTCCACATATATCTTTCGCAGTTTTATAATAGTAATTATATGAATGAGTGTTTTATTTTTGAATTTTTTTATACTAGTTTATTTTGTTAATAAAGTGTTAATTTGAGTTCATCACTCAGTGTTTGTATTATCGTAAGTTTCTTACATACAACATTTTTAAATTTGTAGCTGGCCCGTTGTAAAAAAGGTTGCTTACCCCTGATTTATATTATTATTCACATTTTTTTTGTTGTTTAAAAATTACATTATACAGGTTTTTTACTTTAAACACATCCATTTTCTATTAAAATGTCTATTGAAAAGGGCTTAATTTGAAATGCAAAAGGTTGTATTTGAAGTAAAAAACCTGTATGATATTATTTTTTTGACATTAAGACCCCGACTTTTTGAGAAAGCAAAGATTCATAGAGATTTTTGTAACGGCCAAGTAGGAGATGCCACAAATATAGCCGAGAAATACTGATGTAGACATAATTTCTTAATTGACTCAAATTGAAAATACGAGATGATACAGTGCGCTGTGTTGTGGAATTCCCCTGTTATTAAAGGAAGTGTAAAGGATGAATGTTATGTGGTTCACTGGGCTTTTACACTCGTCCGATTTAAAATGCTTGTTATAGTTATTTATTTAAATAATTAAATTATTATCACTTAAGTTCGAATGAAGAGCGTTATACCGGTTAGGATTTTGCAATGGTGTACGGGACAACAGGAGCCATTATATTATACCTGTGTTTACGTGTTGCAATATATCCCGTCGTCGCATAATGCACCGTATAATAAGTACTAGTTACTAAACGATGCAATCGGGAATGATATGTCGTTAAGCCCGATTGCAACAATACATCAAAATAAATATTCAATATATTATTAATTATAAAATATTAATTAATATTTAAAAAAAAAATATATAAAAATTAAGTTAACACAGAAGAAAAAATACCTAAAATATTTTCTGAGCTAAAATTACAGTTTTGAAAGCTAGAATTTTTACAATCATTTGACTCCAAAACGACATAAATTTTCAATCAAAGTCCTCCGTTAAAAAATTAAACAATGGTTTGAAATAAAATAGTAATAAAATTCTACAAATGCGTTTCAAATAACATGATTTTGCAGCACTTACCTGTGTAAAAAGATATTTTCCTAAAATAAATACAGTTAATCCTTCTATAGATAGATACTACGCTATAGAAACCCACTCTATAGAAGACTAGGCACCCATACTAAACTTGGGGTTGGGTTTTTTTTTAATTGTATTCTGTAAATTTAATGAAATCAATACGTCAAACATTTTTTTTGTTCTCATAAAAAAATCTTGTAATATTTTTAGTTATTGGTTATATTTTGTTGTCAACTAAAGGGCATTGATTTTTATTATAATTTGATCTAGAAAATTTAGCTTTTAGTAGAAAACTGATATAGAAAGAGGCGCTATAGGAGGGTTGACTATTTAAAATATAAATATAAAACAGTGTTGAATTAAGAAATAAACATTTACGGCATATTTTAATCTAACCCTTTTATATATTGTTTTTCGGCCAATATGATGTATATATGTGACATTTCGAGTTGATTAATAATCTTTTTTTTGTATGATTTTCAGGGTTTAAGGGAAATGTTGGAGTTGTCGCGGAAATACGGCACCGGAGGTGAACTGTTAAATCCTTCTATTCCGACCCAGGACAAAGATGTGCAAACTGACGCCGTGGCCGGATCGAGCACGTGACGTAAACACAACCCATCGAGCTCGTGTCAGCTCTAGGGTGTATTTCCATATTTCTGCCCAATTACTTTTCCTTTCGACGTCAACATGTTAAACTGGGTGTTCCATAATGATTAGGCTTTCTAATGATACAATTAACGATAACGTTTCTCACTGCAATAATATTTCTAATTGTATAATGGTGGCTATTAATGTTCTAATTATTTTTATTAATAAATATGGTAAGAATTTTTAGTATTTTTTTAAACTGCATCACAATTGAACGACATTCTTTACGACTAAAAATATATTTAAATTTTGGTTCCGATAGAATACATAATTATTACACTTAAATAATTATCGATGTAAGTGTTGTGTTGTAGTTATTCTAACGTAATTCTCTCATAGTCGTGTGGTATCAATACTTTTTTTTTTATTGGAAATGTTTAATTTTCATTGGTTTCATACGGATCGTTTATGTGTATATCTTGACGGAACGGTGCTGGGCACCTCCTCGATGGCGGATACGGACTTATAGTCTAACAGTCGTATTAATATTGATGTCATAAGTATAGTGTAATGCTATAAAACGCAATAAATAGTAGTCGAGTATGAAAAATACGTATTAAAAAGTGGTTTTTGAATCGTGTGATCGTAATTACGTCGAGATTGGCAAATTATTAATTATTTATGCATCGCGTGGTCTGATTCCTCTGCGATCGATTGATTTCTTTTTTCGTACGTCGATTGCGATTATTTAAAAAGTGCAATAGAACCACAATAAGAATGTTTATACATAGTAGGTTTTAGGCCTAAACTATTAGAACTCTGTAAATTTATATAATATAAAAAAATATTCGTAAACGATAGCGACATAATGGGGCTTAAAATTTAATCAATGGCATAATACGGACCAAATTTTGATTCAATTGTTAACAGTCGGTACTTACGATATCGTGGACGTCGATTCAAGGTGGTTAATAAAAATTGTTTCTTTTTTTGTGATATTTTATATTTAAATATTTAATAATTTTATTTGTTTCAACGATAGAAATATTCTACATTAATCATTACCATCTCCATCAAGTATTTAATAGTGAAATTGTCCATACTCATTTAGAAACCGATAGTGAAATACATCCGATTCATTTTTTTTCGAATAAAATCGATCCATCGAATAAAAATAGTCTTGTCTCTGGAACGTATCTACGTTGAAAAAAAAGAATCGGGTGTTTAAACAATATCTTTGGTGATTGTGAACCTTTTATAAATTTTATCTCCAACTCCCGGAACATTTTTTGCCTGATCGTAATAAAAAAATATATAAACACTGCGTTTATCAGGGTCAAAATTGATGCGCGAGGATAAAATGTTTATTTAAATAATTATGTACTAAATTCAATGTACAAAAATAAATTGTATTTAATATTAGCGACTGTATGTTTTTTTTGATTTTAATATAAAAATTTCACTAGAAATTGCAACTAATAAGTTATAAGACTAAATTGTATATTACCAGCAGTACGTGAATGCTCTCTAATATTAAAATATTAAAGGAACTCAGACTATTTTTAAATTTATGAATTTGATTAAGTAGGTAAATAAAATATTCTCTTTTTAAGGTACTCTTAGTAATATGTAACGTTTGCGTACTTGCAGAACTTTTGTTGTGTCGGCATAGGTGATCGGGAACTTGTAATTATAAGATACCTCATTAGTGCATTGTAATATTGAAATTCTACAAGACGTTCCCTCATGTACATTTTATATGATAACCTTAATCCTAAAGTCCTAAACTGTTCTGTTTTTTTTTTTTGTAATAAATTGTTAAGATACTTGTACTTTTATGTATAAATAAATATATGTCAATCATCAAATAAATGTTTTATTTTTTTTATTGTCTTGTAAAATGTCATATTTTCATTTCGTGCTTTGCCGTAATTTCCAAGACTCTAGAACAGTGATCGCAAAATGGTCGCTCGTGAGCGGCATTTTGGTAGCTCGTGTAGGATATTTTGTGATATTTATAATTTTTATTTATATTTATTATTTTATATTTATTATTGGACTGGAAATAAAATATTTCTCAAACTAAATTTCATTGAAATGCTTAACAAGTTGCCGTTGTTATATGAATTACTAAGTAAAATGGGCAGGAGCTTTTAAGTCATTCCACTGAAAGGCCACACTAGGGGTTAGGATATTTTTTCATCAATGGCTCCAAAAATGCTTGTTCAAGGCTCTAACGGATGAACTAAATTGCCAGTATGATACCTACTCCAAACAGAAATTCGTTGGTTGAGTAAAGGACATGTTCTTCGTCATTTTAATGAACTTCTACCTACAATAGTCGAATTTTTCAAGGAAAATGATGAAACATACTCAGAGCTTACAAATTTTGAGTGGCTGCGGGATTTTGCTTTATTTGTGGAAGTTTCCATGTTATCCATGATGTGGATGTGGGGTAATGATCTTTAAAGTACGGGCATTTTCCAAAAAACTTACATTCTGGGAGCACAACTTAAGTCCTGGAGAATTTAAACATTTCCCCTGTTTGAAAGAGAAGCTGGAAATAGAAATAAAACGTGAAATCTATAAGGGAGAAAATCATATCCAGATTCTTTCAAGCTTACTTTACACACTTTTATACCCAGGATGAAGCTGTCAGACCGGTCCGACACAGTTCCATCCCATGCCATCCACCCACACTACATATACCGGCTTGGGGCCAGTTCAATCGGTGCAACAAACGCAGTATTTTTCTTGAAACGAGTGATGTTAAAATGTAATGCTAAAAATTCTTAGAGAAGGGAGAGGGAAAGTGGCTTTGCACAACTCTCCGAAAGTCAAAAGCAAAGCGAGCAAATGCCCTGTAGCAAATTACACCACTGACCAGGTCCATTTGTCCGATAGGGCCCTCCATCGGCAGACCCGTAGGGGAAATGCCACATTGGACAGCATAGAGTAAGTCATGATCTGCAACGTTCAGGTAAGGACAGAACCATAGAATATGACTGTAATCCTGACAGTCGTGCCCACACCAGCAATGTGGAAATGCTACAAGGTTAAAATCTTTAAGTTTAGCCTTGAAATTACCGTGGTCAGTCAGGAATTGACTGACCCAGAAGTCTGGGCAGAACCAGCTACAATTAAGCCTGGCTCTGATATAGCGAAAGATAGGTAGTCCAACCTTTGGAGGAGGAATCCCACCTCCCCTGCCACTGATCAAGAACCGATTCGCGGACGCGTGATTTTAAAGTTGCCAAAGATTCGCCCTCGATTGCGCAAATTGTAGTGGCGTCGACGACACCAGGACTGTTTTTTTTCAAGCAAAAACTGACGGCCCTTAGCCGTAGTAATTGTAACTTATAAAGAACCTCTCCAATCAGGCAATGTTGTGAAATATCATGATATATTATTACAAGCTATTATTTTAGTATTATTATCTCGACTGTATATACTTTCAAAGTCTAAGCTAGCATCTGTTTGAGGGAATTGCTCTTTTCTGACTAGTTTCGTTAATATCTGTGATCAATGCAATAAGATATATGAGCTCCCAGACAGATTCAAAGCTATGCTGGACGACTTTTAGCGTTTTGGAGATTTATCCTTTATAAATGTATCTATATACAGTGCACTCTCGATTATCCGGGTTAATGCTGGGGAGGATAATCACGGATAGT
>JAGXCT010035336.1:222260-239486 GCA_022495035.1 Philopotamus ludificatus
CGGATAACCCGCAAACCGGATAATCCATGCACGGATAATCGAGAGTACACTGTATGTGCATATATATACCTGGTCGTTAACTGATTTCTCACCACAGAACCAGTATGCCCTGGGAAGAAAACCCTATACTGTTGACTGATAAATGATCTAGTCTCGTTACTTTTGCTCCTCTTTCTTCTTTCTAGGGGACCCTTTTTGAGGAGGTCTTTACCACGATGAAAGGATTGTTATTGTGCAACAAGGTTAATAATCACTTCTGACTTGTTATAAGCAGATAACGTCCAGAGAAGAGGAAAGCAAATACAGATGCCAACTCCTCCTACTTACCTGGACAGTCGGAAGTGTAATATACGATACCAACCGTGGTAGAAAATACAAGTCCAATGCCAGCAATGGCAAAGAGTGCGGAGAATCTTCACAAAAAACCCCATACTAAGACGGTTGGGTATCCGCGGTATGGACACAAGAGTACCTAATAAAGGAAGTCCTCACGTCACTTATGAGACTCAGGTTCCTTTGGCCCTGACTACCATTCTGGTAAGGCCCATATGTTCAGGGGGCGAGTGTATTGTGGCTGGCCTATGATGATATGGGTATATATTTGCTTTTACTCTTTATTTACTAAATAATTAGACACATGTCGATGCTTTAAGATTATCTTTTACGTCCCGATGTAAAGAAACTAACTGCAGCACCTGTCGGTGGAACCTAGTCCTCCAAGCTTCTTATACCATGCATCGACACAACCTTTTCTCTGTAGTGGTCTCGGACTTGTGTTTACAAGGAATAATTTCTTTAAGATGTAATGTTTATATTAAACGAGTTATTTAAATAAGTTAAAAATTACCCCATCGAACGGGAGGATTATTCAGGAAGATTCTTTTTTATATTTGACACAAAATTCGCATGCTCATTCTTATTACAAATCACTTTCAAATGTCAGTAAAGCAAATATTTTTTTTTCCTTAAGAGTTTCAGAATCCTTTCTCATCTCTACCCTATTCAAAAAAATGAAATATTGAAGAAACATCTGACATTAGCAATGTAGAGTGAAAATGGGACCTAGCATTACAATGGATAAGAAAGTGAGCTTGTCATAGCTCCAGATACTATACTATAAGATGGTAGAGAAGTTAGAGAAGAACTTTTCAATCTCTTTTTTTAAAAAACATGTAGGTTTAGAATTAAAATACTCGTTCTTTTGGTTTATAACTTTGGATGCATTTTGAATATTTTTTAGGGTGTTTAGATAATAATACAATCAATCCTCCTATAGCGCTGCAATATATCCACCTTATAAAATTTGGAGTTCGGTTTTTTTTTGTATTTTGTAAATTTAACAAAATCAATATTCTGCCTTGTTTTATTTTTAGTTTGTAATTTGACTTAAAAAATTTAGCATTTTGTAGAAAATGGCACTCCAGAAGGAAGCATTATAGGAGGGACTGCAGCACACGCCGCTCTTTACTAGGGAGCACTATAAAAGGGTTGGCAGTAATTCGATAGAACAGAATCTAGCAAATATAGAGAAAGAAATGGAATTTTCCCATTTATTTTTTTAATTCTTTGACTAGTTTTTCTGCAATAATTCTTCGATAGTTAACTGAGAGCATTTATCTAACTATAAAAATAAGTACAAAATGTTTTAACACTCGTTTATTTGACATATTGTATTTACTCGTAAAATAAAATTACTAAATAAAGGTATAAATATAAAGGTTTGTTTATTGATCTTGAAAATAAGACAAATAATAGTAAAGTTGTATTTAATAAATCGCATTGGAGGTTGTGAACATTTATTATCGAGCGGTTTACAATTTTTACAGAGTATTTATAACTGCGATCATATGTTATGAGATTGCAATTTATTTTTTACGGTATAAAAAATTTATACAAACATATACGTTTTACTAAATCATACCCGGACCGAGAACCATTAAGTAATTTCAATGCATATCACAATTAACATATTACATTCACTATATTCTTTATAGTTTTATTAATATAAAAATTATTTACAGATTGTTTACAGTTGGAAAAATATAATCGTATATAAACGTTCGCTCTATCACCGATAATGCAATACATCCCGAGTGCTATTGTTATTGAAATTTTTATGGACGTAATATCGAATTGATATTTACGAATCCATAAAAAATTACATTTGTTCATTTAAAAAAATATATATTAACAAAACGCCCCAAAAAAAAATTATACCATTGGAAAGTATAACAACCAAAAGTTTTCAATTTTTTAAATCACTTATGATATCACTATCAGACCCTCGAATGTGTGTATTCCATTGGAAAACGGAACGAATGTTGTCCGATTGCAAAAACACTAGGCAGTAATCCCGCGTTTGGAATTATGTTCCACGATAATGTCAACGTCACATTTTTATGTGCCCTGAAAAATAATAATATATATATAAAAAAAATCCATTCGAAATAAATAATTATATAATTTATCTTACTTGAGTCCATTGCCGTCGTCCCAGAAATAATATTTCGTATTCATATTTTTAAAATCTAACACAGCATTTTCTCCTCTTAAAATAATTTTATCCCACAGAACGACTTGATTCAATTCATTCTTTTCCGTTGTATATTCCGCCGTGAGATATAAAAATAGTTGCTTGACATTCCAGTTGAACAGGTTTGAGAGATCGGTTTTCAGATCAAATGTGAGGAAACCCAAATCGTTCATCTCCCTCGATGCACCGTAATCAGGAATATTTTTACTAAAACAAAAAAAAGAAATTAGGGGGATCGAAAAGTAATCAAAATTTCTTCGATGAGCTCATTCGCAGTTAATTTCAAAGGCCATGTTTGATCTTATTAATTGTTGATAATATCTTTCCGCTATAATTATTTGATTAGGTTCTAAGAGTACGAAATATACAATACCCTTGAAATCCCACCAAACACAAAACATTACTTTTTACTGGATTTCGAGAAAAATATAAGGGCTCTCTACCGGCCAGACCAAAACTGAACAATAAGTAGAGCGGATGTATCCTTTAAATAAAAGGACAATTTTGAATACAAATGTGATTCATTTGTTCCGAGATTTTTTTTTGTTAAGATCATACAAAAACGTCAAAACATTTGCATCAATCACATTAATTTGCAACATTATTGATAAGATATGTAATTAATTATTTAAGTACACTTCATTCTTTTTGATGTGATTTACTTATTTTACTAAATTATTTCATAAAAAATCACAACCGTGATTTAATGTCATAAATTATTTGGACATTAGAAGACAACTTTTTATATGCCGAATCAACACGAAAAGTATACACTAAGAATGCTACCCCCTTTTAAACCGTTTTTTCTCGCTTGCATCCGGTGCAATGAATAAAAAATCCAAAATACCGATCAAAAATGAAGCATAAAATGTATAACTCTTTTTATTCTTAGAATAATCCATTTTAAAAAAAATGACTTGAAATGCTTGGGGTCTATTTGTCATTATAAATAACGAATTGGTTGTTTTCGAGCCGCCATGTCAGATGGGTTAATAAAAGATATAAATGTAAACATATTTAATAAATATGCAGACTGGTATATCAGACGGAACTAAATTATTCCGTCTGTTATTGGGTAAACAGCCATGTATCATTGAAGCCATATAACTCACCAACATGTCCGACTCTTGCACAAAATGCAAAACAATTAATACGGCAATACATATTATGACTTTATATTGTTTATGAACGCTAGTCAGTTTGAGTAGTTAGCATCCCATGACTACCGATGACAATTCGAAAATGAGTTGAGTTACTGTATGATGAGCTACACAGAACTTGTTATGAATGACAGAAATGCAGCATTTCATCAACGAATAAAAATCACGGTAACAATTAGTTTCTACAATTAAAATGAAGAATTATTGAGAATATACACAAATCTAAGGTAATATTTAGTAAGCTAATGATATACGTTGCAAGTTCCAGTAGAGTCAAGTGATGTGCGATGATAAATTAGTTGCAGACAATTAATTGTACAATATCTTTGATAAGATTGATTTTTTTGATCAATTAACAGTCTCCAATGGGAATTGCATTAGGATGCAATTTATGAAGTTGATTAATTTAGCTTAATGGATCGTCGTTAAAAAATCGTATAATTTATTGCAGGAGGGAACTGATTGTGTGTTAGGTTAGGAGCGGTCTGCTTACACGATGACTTTGACTGTGTTCATGGTTGCATCGGTGCGGTAGTCCTCGAAGACGGTGGACAGGAAGCAGCAGAATGTGAGGCAGGCCAACACGCTGACGGTGTAGGCCAGCACGGCATTGCCGCGCGTTAATACAGAGTGCATCCTAACGTTGACCGGCCACCGCGTCAAGAGTTGACAGCAGACACGTCAGGCAGGGTTGCCAGGCGACGCAACCAGCGACAGAGCTGCCAACATTATTCTAGTTACACATCATCCTCAAATAAAATATAAACATTGTATGATTGTTATCTTGGTAGAGTTTAATAAGGGATAGTTGAATTTTTAAAGTGTATTTCAGCTTTAATATTAAAGTAAAATAAACAATGATAGATCAACTCTTGAATTTTGTAAAAATAAATACACTCAACTCTTTTTATACGATTTTAAAATATTACGGTCCACTGAAAAGATTAAATATAAATTAAAGAAGTAATAAAATGGAAAAAATTATCAATTAATAGCTGCTTTAATTCTTGATTGCTTACAATTTATTAAAAGTGTAAATCAGCATTTTTTCACTTATGATCCCAGGCTAGAATTAGCTTTAAATTTCAACGGTACCTGCAGATTTGTATGGCTGGGTATCAAGAAATGTATAAACAACACAGGACAGCAATAACAAACAGAAAACTTCATGAGATTCTGATACATTAGACGTATCTGGTATTTTTACAATCTTATTACACGGATTTTAGTGAAACATATCTACCATGTAAAAAAGAGTTGAGTGAAGTTTATTATAATTCTTTTTTTTATAAAAATATTATTAAATTTGACAGATTTCAAAATTTTGTATATATATAATATTTAAATTAAATAAGCTTAGTTTATGTCTGATTTTGGATATTTTCTTTAATATTTTTCTTCGCCAATCAAAAATGTTTCATAAATTAAAGCAAATTTATAAAACATCTTAAGTGAGAAAACACTGCTTAAGATTATCTTTTTATAGTTTATAAGTTCATAATTTTATAAAACATGATAACTGTATTTTGTTGATTTAATAAAACAGTGATGAAATTCTGTATGTTTCAGTGACAAAGATGAGTAGGTCGCATGTGGAATGAACGAGCAAGAGCAATAGACAAAATGTACTAACTAGATGTACACCGTGGTTGAAGAGATTCTTATTCCGTCAGAGAAGACTGGTTCAGTATGTGTTGAAACAGAATCAAAAGAAAAAAATAGGTTGCTTTATGAGATGCTAGTGGAGTGGAACAAATTCCATATGAGGTTGTAATACCAAGGAAGAAGAAGAAATGTTTTTTTATAGTTTTTTTGAGTTTTTACAAAATTGTAACCAAATATTCAGTAGTCAGATGTATTCTAAATTAGTTTTTTTTCCATTTATAATAAGATTTTATTCATAATTCTTTACTTTTGTAACTTTCGCAGATCATTCAGGATCATTCAGTTTCGAGACCAGCTAATCCATCCCAGATCATATTGAAATATTAACCCATCTTCGCAGTTTCAAATTGCTTAAGTTGTTCAATTAATTCTCTTCTTTTAAATAAAAATCTACTTTTCTTTCCATCAATACATTGTTGCTCACTTCCGCTGAATGACTGTTAATCAAACTAACGAAATCTTCTTCCTCTAGATTTAAATTTAGTTCTTTGGTTATTTCAACAAGATACAAAATCGTCAACGTCAAGTTCTTCAGTTGGTTTACTACTCTCCTCAACTGATTGGGGGATGAGCTTATTCTATATGCTTACTCATGGAAAATATTGCAACTTCACTCCAGGCATCATCGATTTGTTGAACATCTTTATAAATGGTGTACTCTTTCCAAAATTGGATTAACGATTTTCCGTTTTGTCCATCAACAGCTCTAACTGCTTGCCTAAATCTATAGTATGCAATTTTTAAAAATAGAGTAAGTCGAGGACTGACTATACATTTCCTGGCGTACATAATATATAAAAATGTAAGAAGTCAAAACTTATTTTGATGAGTAACTGGAAAGAATGATTGTAAGCTACGTTATCATAAAAGCAGATAAGATAATGACATATAATAGAATTATAATAACGCACAATATATATAAAATAGATAAAGTCAAATCAGCAATAATATTTTCTTAATTGAATTGATTGTGATAAGCAAAGATAGTGAAATCTATTAGATTCAGATACAAACGCTTCTTAGTGGACGATCGGCTTTCGAGTGATAATAGTGATGATGTTAAAGTAATTCGTGAAAATGCAGGAAGGACATAGATTATTCTTGTTTTTGGCAGTGGTTGGTGCATTCTTTTGTAAGGAATATGTTTTTATATGTGAAATTTATCAAGAAAAAAATCAGGATGTAAAAAATTTATGTGATTAGTTTCGGCTGTAATACATTTTTAAAGTGAAATATAAAAAGGATAATTTTCAAGTGTTTGGATTTAATAAATACACTCGACTTTTTTAAAATAACACTGTCCACTAAAAAACCCAAATATCATATTTTTACACGATTCCCAGGACTAATTATTTATATATGTATTTTAAATTTCGAGCGTTTTAAGTCCTGGTGTTCATTGGTGCAAAAGGACATAATTTTTAATAGCCGATGATCAGTGGATAAAAAAGTAAACAAAATACTAAAACTTATCAACTAACAGCTGCTTTATTTGACGAGGACTTGCGATTTGCTAAGAGTACGGAACAGCATTTTCTCGCTTAATCCATGAATTCTATCACTTTTTTACACGGTTTTTTTATACACACTTTTCGGTGGAATGTATCTACTGTGAAAAAAAATAGTCGAGTGTGTACCCAACGTATTAATCTGCACATTGCTATGAACGTAAGACATTTTCCGATTCGACTTTTCAATCTATTGCCTAAAACAATGTGTATCAACTGTGAAAAATAAATTTGCTGATAAGTATTTATCAAAAATAACTATATTTTTAAGATATTCATTTTAAAAGACTGTACATAAAATGTAATAGTGGAATATTTAATCATTTAAGACATTAAATGGACGTAAATCTTTATTATAACGAAGGATGCTCGAAGTTTTTATATCAGCTTCAATATGGCAAAACGGTCTTAATCCTTAAATTTTGTGCGGTGGATATAAACATATATTAACGATGATAAGAGAACTGGTAAAATGTTTCAGTGTTTTGAATTTGTAATGTGAATTATTAGTAAATATCATTTCTTATTTCTTAATATATAAAGAGGAGTAAGAAACTATGTATCGATAGAACTAAAATTTGTTTCTGTTAACTGCGTACCAAATAAAAATTAAAGTTAACCACATCCTGTTAAAATATTTATCAATTGCATTTAATATTTTCAGTTTATGTTCATGGACAGGCATTAAATCCAAATTCACGGTACTGCTATCAATTCACATGGCTTGGAATGAACTTCGACAACAATAGCTTCGAGGAAATCAGCAACGCTACGTGCGATGACGTCACACAATTGGCCGATGGTATACCGTGCAAACATCCTCTGGTCGTTACCGGTAATTAAATTTATCACTAAATGAACTTAAATAAATTATATTTTTAAACGGTAGATTGATTCCAATAATGAATGCATAGATTAGTTCGAGTAATCTCGATCGAACATAAATCCGGCTCTGGATTGTTGAATAAAATGCCACTTTTAGAGATCCACGATCTACGTCAATTAATCTAAATTTGTTTTGATCAATCTCAACTCATTTTTTAAATTTTTAATCCAATCAAAATTGATATTGTTATTAATATCGTAATATCCCAGCTCTTGTGATATATTTAGTCCTTTTTTTAATTATTTCAGCTCTAATCAATATTGCATCTTCGTTGTTGCTTTATTTATTTAATTAGATGTTCAACTAAGTGATTTCAATTAATCATCATCGTTTAGCATCTGTTCTAAAAGGATTTCAGTTATATCTTTACGAGTAATATTTTTGAATCTCTGACTACTTATTGAAAGCATCAAATTATATTAACGTTTTGAAGAATTAATCGAATAAAAATGAATAGGGGCATTATAACAATAAGCTATGCAATTTCTAGAGGATGGCACATATCCGGACATAGAGTACATGTGGGATAATCATGATGCGCAAATCACCTGTCTTCTAATCGACAGTGAAGTCTGTGCTACCTACACGTACAGATTTGGCGGCTCCGGTGAGTATTACGTATGATTTTAATCACCTAGAATATTATATTAACCTCATTATCATGTTTTACAGTTGAAAATGTTACGTTTATGTGCACGAAAGTGGTCACAGATAATGATGTGAGTTTAACATCTGGATGTTATAAACAAGTGAGCGGCAACAGAGAAACGGAGGTATGCATTTGTCGATCAATGCGCGGCGGACAGCCATGTAATTCTAGGGCGACAAAAAATATTATATCTGTATCCGTGATTGTATTCATGGTGCTGTTTATGAGTAGGGATCAAATTATGCGTTTCATGTCAAATGGATGATTATGTATTATTTAAACATGTCCAGAATGTGATATTTGACAAAAGTATTTATTAAATAAAATAATTTTATAGGGCTGACAATGTATTTTATTCGATATTTTAATGTAATTATGATAAATATACACATATTGCTAAGATTGTGAGCACAGTTTTATTAACCTATGATTTTGACAGCAACGTCGTTCTGACATTTTTGAAATCGACAGTGTTGCCAAATGTAAAAATTATAATAATTAATTACACGTATGCAAGCTAATATTTATCAGGGTTAATTAATAATTTATGCAAAATATAAAATGTATATATTATTGTTTTAGCGATAAATTCGGATGAAATTAAATTAATTCTATGCAAATGAATGTAATAAAATTTAATCGTGGCATATTGAATTAGAAAATCAGGATCAAGTGATCATTGCTTCTTAAATTGGATCCAACCGTTTGTTATTTTGGTTATATTCGAAAGGCATAATCTGGCTGATAGGTGTTATGTTGAATTGTCTGCCTCGGGGTGTTGTGTAGTCAACGTAATTCACGACTCACTATGATACTATTGGTACATTTGCATATTTTTTTACGTTTGTTACATTTGTTAACAATGGAGGCTTTAAAATTATACACACTTGATACATGAAATTATTATCTTCAAGGCAACACTATAATCGTAAACTGGAATTGTCGATACATGACAATGATGATGGTGATACGTGAGTGTGATATATTGTGCGTCGACTATCGACGCGTTTAGACCTATAATTTGGCGCTGTTTATATTTTTATGAAACGCATTCAAAATTTATGCAACGGTCATTTCTTGGTTAAGTAATAATACACGAAAGGTCGAGGACTAATTCAAATAATATTTAAATATTAAATATTTTTGATCATGCACAATTATGGACATTCTTATGTTATCTAATCGGGGTATTTGACGCAATAATAAAAACCATATACAAACACCGGAAGTTGATCAGTAGATTAAATATAATATTATCAATAGGAAGGCACTCAAGATATTTTTCAATAAAACAATGCAATGATTCATATAATGAGTCAATCTTTAAAATTTAACAAATTTTGTAGGAAATATGAAATAATTCAATAGGTGAAGGATGCTTAGTTATAAATATGTTACATGATCTGCATTTTTATGTTCATCGCTATGATTTATTACCGAAAGTCTATCAACATCGCATTGTTTGTCCAATAAAGCTCGATAGCAACTTTGCCACCATATTTGGGTGTGCCGCAAATTTCTGCAATCGTCTCGATCTACAGACCTTGTGTGAAATTGTTCAACATTCAAATTAACTGACATTTGAAAGGTTGAAAAAAAATTGGAATATCCGAAGACGAGGCACATCGCCAGATTGAACTCTTTCAAATGGCTCAGCTAGGGCGTGACCAAGGCTTCGCGGAGGGAACGTTTGAAGATTTGCAACCGGTACGGTTGCAAAGATAAATTGCAGCACGTACCTTTAAATGTCTTTGAATGGCTTTCAAAATGAGGTTTCGCCAATGCAACCGTATGAAAGAGTAATTGAAGAAACTGCACAGGGATCGTGATCTTGACCGTGCATTCGCTGCAAACTCGAAATTCAATTTCTATATAATTTCATTTAAAATATTTATTCGAGGAGTACTGAAGCATATGTAATTATTTAACATAGCTATCGAGTGTATAATTCATATATAATCAACCCCCTTATAGCGCTTCTTGGTATAGAGCAACGAGCGCGACATTCCCTCTTATAGTGCTCCCCTCTAGATCGCTATTTTCTACAAAATGCTATGTTTTAATGGTCAAATTACATAT
The DNA here is from genome assembly GCA_022495035.1 of Philopotamus ludificatus. Taxonomy (NCBI): domain Eukaryota; kingdom Metazoa; phylum Arthropoda; class Insecta; order Trichoptera; family Philopotamidae; genus Philopotamus; species Philopotamus ludificatus. The sequence continues at coordinate 232,741 of JAGXCT010035336.1, forward strand.
TTTGTAAATATGTAATGCATTACCGCATGAAATAAGCGTAAAATTTTAAGGCCAATTGTTATGAAAAATGCATTATTGAGTGAGATTATGACTAAATGATACTAAAAATGACGAGTAATATAAGTAATGATATATACATCCGTAGTAGTATATTGATATTGTAGTTGATGTTTCAGATTATATTTTTTCTCTGACTTAAATATTTATTCATGCTTATATCTGAAATTGTTTGGCAATAACAGTCCTGTATTAGACATAAAGGAACATTTAATGATGCCAATACCTTTTGCTCTTATTACAAAGATTTTGTTTTCCTTTATAAAAAATGTTTGATCTTCGAAGCACTTTTAAACTCTTTACGACTTTCATTTCAACTTCTCAATGTCAAAAACTGTCCCCGAACATGTTTACCGGCCCTTTATTTTGAATACTCGATATCTTACTGTCAATGCATCAGAAAACGCTCTGGATTCCGATAGATTTAAAGATGGATGTGGCCAGACAACAATCAGGAGACATCAGTATCTTTATTTAAGATCAAATACAGCGGTGGAATCGGCCGAGCCGACCCGGGGATTACAGATTGAGGTATTGGACTATTTTACTTATCATAGAGGAGCAAATATTAACTTAACTTTGCCGTGCCGATGAGATATATTGGGTACCCCAGGTTTTTGATTTTTCTCGAAAAGCTCTTTTAATATAAATCCAGCTGATGTCTGTAATGTCTGCAATTGCAGACAATAAAGGACAATAAATAAAATAAAAACAACAAAATTCGCTTTTGTTTCCATGGGCGCAATGTTTTTTTCTCGCTAGCATCCAGTACGATGTACCAAATGCGAGTGAAACGTACGAGTGAAACGTACGGGTGACACGTGCTGCAAGAGCTCAGTATGCGTCGAGACATCGCCGAGTACGGGTGTCATTTACGCGTCATATTGATTAGTTAAAAATCCAAAATATTGATTAAGTTATGAAGCATGTCTTGATTAACTGTTTATATTCTGAGAATAATTTATTATTTAATAAACATTTTGATGAAGAACTCATCAATATCTTAACTTGAAATGCTTGGTGTCTCTGAGAGACCCACCCCCTTTGGATGATGCGATTGTTTTTAAGCCGCTGTTTGTATGATTTAAATAGCAGAGAACTAAGGGCGCTGCCTTTCTGTCTCGAAAGGTTGTCGTTTTTACTCATGACAACGAATCTTAAACTCATCTTTAAGCTCTGGGAAATATCTGTATAGTTTCTGGAAGGCAGTGATCAAAGCTACGCTTCCCTTTGTCTCGATTAATAAATTCTAAGCTATAAGACCGTTACATGGATTAGTGTCACATGATTAATGATTTCCATAAACCGTTAGGTGTCATAGAAAAAGCAAATCAATTTTCCTGCTTTTCCATTACGTTACCCAAATAATACAAATCGAGATAGAATCATAATAAAATACAGGGGGCCAAAACATACATCATATCTGTCATTTGAATCGTTGCGAGATGAATTCAATGCAACGTGACACAAAATAGATTATTCTTCATCTTGATAATGTATAGATGCGACGATAATTAATTAAAAAGGATATTTTGGCGCAAACAGCACAATTAGACTAGATAACGAGTTCTGTAGTCCCATTAGTGTAATCCTTTGACATTACATCATCGCGCGTTGTTCGTAGGCGCTTATTCAGTCAGAATTGTCTTAATTGTGGTTTATTAGACGCCAGAAACCCTCATGGGTTTATTTCGAGCAAGGACACCCATTGTTTTGTCGGCTATTAAGTTTGATGTAAAAACTTGGGTTTGAATTGGCACTTTTGGCTTGGGGCACAAGTCACAAAACACGTCGCGAACAATGCCTCGTTTCGCCTCATTATAATAATCGCACTTGATCCAAGGCCCGATTATGACGAAAATTGTTTATCACACACATTTTAGTGGAAGAGCTTTGGGAGAAGAATGATCATATATAAAAATGGCGGCGTCGATTGTACGGGGATGACAAATTCGAATGATGGATCGATGTCTCCGTTAGTTAATTTTCGATATCTGATAGACAATAATGGTAATTGTGTCACAGAGCAATCTAGATACGCAGTTAATCTATGACGGATTACACAATCATAATTTTAATTGAGATATTTATCAGGAGTGCTTAGGAATCAACGTGAATATGCAGTATTCTGGTTAATGTATTAATTCTTCATGGCGAATATATGCAAACGCTCCACCGCGAAATCCAATACATGTAATCGGAATAATTATATTTGAATTAATCATCCGGTTATCTGGCTGCGTCACCACTCGGCCATCACGATCCGTGACGTAGCAACATAGTGGCACATTGCGATTATCAGTAATTTCGAACAGTTCCATCTGCATTAATTAGTATTAATGCGTACACATACGCAAGTTACCGCAGACAGTCTCACTTGTCAGCGCCATGTAATAATTGGATTATTAAATGTTAATGCAGACAGATTCCGCAATGGCGATTGTCTATGGCCGCCGAGTGTCCGAGTGCTTGACTGACAGATTACAATCGGACCAATGTCCGGTGTGGAAGAAAGGAACCGGAATCTAGGGCAGAACGGAATGCATTTGCATAATGAAATTTTAGCGACGGAGGGTTAGGCGACTGCTGCCTGTTGATTTATCTCCGATCAAGCGGTCGTCGACAGCCTCTAGCTTTTTCGAAATCGTGTTCACGATCTTTCGATCACACACGGTTGTTGACATTGATCAATTTAATAAGACACGTGAATTTATTACATATAACGAAAATTAAAATATATCAACAAAGAACCATTAATTTCGACTTAAATCTCAAGGGACTGAATTAGGAATAAGCTTTTTGAACTTGATCCTTTCTTATGACAAAAATTTATGCAATCTTCTATGAAACAAATGCTTTTATAACATCCTCCACATATACGTGTGCTTGATAAATCAGACTTCGATCCATGAAAGCACCCTCGTGAGAATATATAGATTCACATCCGCTGAAGAAGTGAATACAGCGAGGCATTAGTTGTAAGGCTAAAATATTTTATTATTAAATTATGACAAAATATTTAAAGCAGAACAATAACATATGTAGTCAATCTCTCTATAACATTCCCTGCTACAGAGAGCATTTCTATAGCGTGCGCGACAGTGCCTCCTATAGCGCTTAATTATAGAGCATCTTTTATTCGTCCTTAATACATCACGTAAAATAAAGACCAATGCCCTTTGGTTGACGTTCTATTTTTTGCTAGTTCACATGCGCTTGTGATATTTTATTAAGGACATTCAAAATATGTGAATGGAAAACGAGCGAAAATTAAATAATTTAGGGGAGGATTCAGATATGGGTATCCGGAGCTGTATTCGATGGTGCAGAATGAGGTATCCCACGCACCGAGAAGCTGTAATGGCTATTAGGAATACCCCGGCCAGACTCCGGTGTTCAGGATACAGGACAGTTAGCCACCGAAAAAGGTTATGGTGAAAAGTCTTACTGTCCCTAGAGGAAAGGAAGTCCAAGGCTAAGATGGTTGATTTGTGTTTAGTGGCCGCTGCGGACTGATCTATGCAAAAATCGTCCAGTCCGTACTCTTGTACGAAGAACCAATATTGGCTTCAGCTATAAAGATCAAGAAATCAAGGAAGATTCTAGTAAGAGGGCAGAGATAAAGTATGTTGAGATCGTTCTCAGCGTACTCGAAAGTCTCAAGAAACACGCTGTTAGTGCTAGCCGGTCTAGTAGCATTAGACTTGCTCGCAGAAAAGCGTAAGGAGCTTTTCGAGGCCAGACGAGAACCTGACGTGAGGAAGAACGAGCACAGGGTAGGAAAGCGCCTCCGGCTAATGGCAAGATGTCAGGATTACTGGGACCACACAATAAACGGAAGATGGACCTACAAGCTGAAATATTTGGTCGCCATGCATACGATCGCCGACATACACACAGACATCCGTGGCTCACTGTCTACATCAGGAGTGAATGGTGAGAAATGTTCCGAGCACTCGCACACATGAGGACATAGATATGTGCGAGCGAGATCAACACACAGCGCACTCAGCCCAACGGCATAGAGTTTACGGTTCGAGCTATGCATGAATAGAATGCGCTCGCGTTATTAGAGGGACTGTCGCGATTTTTTTTGTTTCACGCGTTATTGGGGGTATTATTGTATATTGCCTGTGATTAAGAAAAGCGCGCAAAAGCCTAGGAGGAGTAACATTAACCATCGAAACCATGCGGAAATTTCTTTTAGGCAAAGAGCAAGAGCAAAAGATGCTATCCACATTTACCGGGGTAGTCATGTTCATCAAGAGGTCAAGATGGCTGTCAATTATCGACTTAGAATGGGGGTGTCTATAAAGATTCCCTCTCCCGCAGGGGGGAAAACACATACATACAGTTTAATTTTTTTTTTGCTATTTGAAAATGAATGATTTGCAAGACAGAAAAAGTGCTATTCACTCATATTCGATAAAGATTCTAAAGATGCGGAGGCAATGAGTCTCTCACACTTATATTACCCTCCTATTCAGTGTCAAAAAAAATCTCAAGATTCCCAGATTTTCATAGATAAGTTAACCTATCTGGGTACTAACTTAGGTCATTCGCAATTAACTTATATTATCAAACTGATATATCTTCACACGTATGTCAATAAGTAGTTTGAAATGTTTCATGATATTAAATCGGAGAATTTTACAAATCCAAGCTTAGGGAGATTATTATACATATGTAAGATTTATGACATGTGTATTATGAAGGACGTCGTGAGACGAATTTGCAAAATGACGTATGAAATTTCTCGAATTTCGTCCAGGTTTCACGACGACATTTTGGTCATGGGTCTGTATATATATTGCGATATCAAAGTGAATTTCTGCGAAATGCAAAAGCATCGTTGCATATAAATCGGTTCCAGGTGAGTTGAATAACCAGAGGGTCCAAAAATACTGATCGCATCCTCACCGTGTAAAGGTCGCTGAACCAAAAGTGCTTACACGGCGAAAAATAAATGACGTCGGTTGCAAATTGCAACGCTGTAGCCATTTTCGCAGGTAATGTATTTTATGATTTATTTGCAGTTTTGCACGGAGGGGCCGGGATGCCATACCAGAGACTGCGCTACCACCCTCCCTCATCTTTCTAAGAACTCATGATGCTAAATTATATATATATAAGAATTCCAATATATATACATATATTACATAATAAAATATTGTATATTATTTCTCGAGCGGTATGAGGTATTATGATTTATTTTGTAAGTAAACGTACATAATTATGTGATCTATAAAGTTAGAATCAACATGCTCCTTGGAGTGTAACTCCATATCACGTGTTAAGATTATATTGATAGTTGGAAAGCGGAGGCAAAGTTAGTTTTAAAGCTGACACCAGGGAAATTCAGAGTTAAACTATCTAATATTTATTAATATTAAACAAACTAGTTGGGAGCAGCAAATCTGGCAACTGTTTCTTACCTGAAACAGGAGCCCTGGCGTAATTCTATTGAAATTTTAAGCCGTCTTGAATATAGAGTGCTGTAAAAATAACTTAGTGTTTTATTTATTCAAGTATTTTATTGTCTTCGCGTATTTATGGATGCGACCGTGTTGCATACTAAGATGGAGTGTCACGATACTTTGATTGTGACTTTCGCAAGGCGGAGGGACACATCTCCTCTAGTCAGCGACTTGATGCTGAATATACGTTTGGCAATACTCGTGATGATGTTTCGCATCGATGCGGCTAGGAATAAGGGTTGCGAAACCGTTTTCGCGATATGACAATCGTGAATTATCATTTTTTCATCCGTGGGATAAACAAACAACGTCGGCAAGAAGTGTCAACATACTCGTTTGCTTCAATACAGGATGTTCAATCAATTTAAAAATAAATAAAATAAATATGAGTTAATTAAACCGAATATTTGGGATATAAACAAACGCGGGTAGAAAAACTTGTCCTCGATCCAGGATGGAAGATCGTATTTTTTTCAGTTCCGTTGCTAAACGGTTCAGTTGTTCGCAATAAAGTTTTGGATTTATTGTTTGGCTACTTTGAAGAGATTCAAAATTAATTATATCAATACAGTCCCACCACACAATCTAAAGATTTTTTTGAGAGGCCGGGTTTAGGTCTTGGTATTGCTAATTGCCTTTTTAATAGCTATTGAAATTTGTGCTCTTGATTAAAGTATAGTACCCATTTTTATCGTCATTTATCAAGTGTGACAAAACGGTGTTTTGAATTCCATTTCTAAAAAATATTCACGTGCGTATATTTGATTCTCTTCACATACCTCATACCGTATTCCCCTGCTTTTGAACACCACAAGTGTTCAGAACAAGGAACCATAGATGTCGCTAGTATGCTTAAACTGTATTTAATTATATATGTCATGAAAGTAGCGTCAATAGATGGCGTTACGTACAAAAGTAGCTACATAATGTTTTACGTAAATAAGTGTATAATAGGGACCCCAAGAATTTTGGAACTTCACCCGTACGTTAGAATAGGTCTGACTATTGAGTTGAAAATTAGTAGTTTATTTTTTAGATTTAATTTACTTTTTCTGCCTATAAGAGGATTGACAAAGTGCGCTGCAGATCTCGCCTTTTTTGTACAATAATTAATATGTTTGCGCCAATTTAATTTATTGTCTAGCTGAAGGCCCAGGTATTTAGTTGATTTTGTCCACGGGATTTGTTCGTCGAACATTTTGACTGTGCCTG
>JAGXCT010035336.1:241391-268974 GCA_022495035.1 Philopotamus ludificatus
TTGCAACACTTTTTCCATGTTTGATTTATAGCTGAGTGAAGTTATCCGCAGCTGCTTTCGACAGGACCGCATTATACATATTTCATGACCCGCGGTCGCCAATTTCGGGGGGCTGGCTTGCGACTCCGTTCAATAAATCAGACCCCCGATTGAAATCTTGACGAAATTTCAAACAAACGACACGTTGAATAATAAAAATTAAATCAATCAACGTTACACAAATCCAACAAAAACGGATTGAACAAGTTCCGCAATATGAATAAATAAGCGTAACGTATCCGACTTTTACAAATAGACGGATAAATCAATTTTACACAGATTCGACGTATTACTGAATTATCGATACCGTACGCCATATAACGAGCTATGTAATAACCGACCATGAACTATGTTTTCCTATGAATAGTTATTAGGTTAGTAGGAAAATAATTGCGGCTGCCCCTAAAGTTGATAGAAATAAAATCATAGCTAAAAAGGGATAGGTATGAATTAACCTATAAGTACGCTCTAGCAAAGCAAGACGTACGACAAATAGACATCCGAGATTCCAAAAATAATACTAGAACGTTTTTTGTGGCCCCAAAAAGTCTTATATTCCCAGAGAAGATGAAGAACAAGAATTTATTTTTCTCTTTTAATATAAATCCTTCATGTCACAAACTTTTTTTATTTGTCTAAAAAAGTCTAAATAATAAATAATATAAATATTCATTGACCGTTATAGCGAGCAATTGCGAAAAAAAATAAAAACAACAATATTTGCTTCTGTTGCCACGGGCGTGATATTTTCTTTCGCTCGCATCCGGTACGATGTGCCAAATGCGAGTAAAACTATTTGTAGTAAAATTAAATATCCACCGAATTTTGAAACATATCATGAATAACTATTTTTATTCTTAATCCATTTTTTTTTAAAAGTCTAGATATTGAGAAAGATTTAATTAATATTGAAGATAATCAATATTTAAGAATCGCTAAAACAGGAATAGATCAAGACTACATGTAGTCAAGTAAGGATTCGCTAATTCTTACAATGCGAAAAGAACACCGAAATATGATCCATGAATGAGAAGCAACGTTATGAGTGAAATATAAACATACATATCTGCAATGCAGATGATGAGAGATACTTATCCCAAGCTTATATGACCAAAGTCTATATAACTTTGTCAGAGGTTGACAACGAGATGGATAAGAGGGTTTGATCGTGATGAACAAAATAAAAAAAAATATTGGGATAGCCCGTGGGTATTGTATTACTCTGTCAAGAAAAACTTGAAGAAAGCAGGATGGAACTGTAAATCCTGTAAACTTTTTAAGAGTAAGAAGAGCAGATCAAAGAAGAAGTTACTAGCTACAATCTGTCGGGGTTTGGATTTGCTCGGTGTTCCACGAAAACTTGGAATGGTTATATTTCAAGAAATTATTATTGATTTCAATTGCAAAAAAAGATTTTTTGAAAGAACTTACGTGGCGGGTCGTCGGTAAAATATTTGGGGGTGCTGCGGAAGCTTAAACATAATAAAAGTATATTTCAAATCTGACTCAGTATGGACGGCACGGGACTGCTTCGAGTCGCAGCGCAACAGAGCGCTTAGCAACTAGACCCCCCCATCCCGCTACGGCCCCGCATCCAACCGACACACGACGCTAACGAGCAGACAGCGCTCTTGCTCCACATCATGCGACGTAATAGTTAATATCAATTTAAAATGCTGCAGTTCTACAATGTATACAGACGAACTGCCTCTGACCTCTTTACGATTTTGACTATGATTAATATATGTTGATTTTACATTTGATAACGATAACTATGAAAGTGAGTCAATTATTGGCAACAGCGCGTTGGTTCAAAAATATTAAAAAAAAACTTATAACATTTTTAGATGATGAACTGATGTTATAAGTGTTTTCTTTATTTATGACGTCCCTCAACAGTCGGAGCAATAAAAACAACTGTTTTGGATAATATAAATGATGGCCCACCCCAGTGACCCAACTGCTAATGACCTTGGAATTTCATACAACCAAACATTCTATATAAATATTCAAAAGACAATGTTCAAATCATGTTTTATAAAAAAATCAATTCGGCCTGTTTCCAAATAAATTGGTGACCCCTGCTATAGATAAAATATAAATATATTTTTTATATTTATTATCCAGTAAATGTTAAATATCTTGATTAATGCAAGAGTTATGATTTTTTTTTCTATTTTAGTAATGATTTTGACCGATGGGGTATACTTTGTATGAAATAAATGAATAAAAAAAATTCTAGTAAGGAATTGTTAATTTCTTCAATAATACCTTGACATTTAAAAAAATGGATTATTCTATGAATAGAAATAGTTATTCATGACATATATTAGTAGAAAATCCAAAATATCGATCTAATTTTGAATTTTTCACTAATTACTACTTTCACCGTTTTTTTTAAAGTATTTCTATTAATTTAACCGTGCCGAAGGGGTATATTTAGAACCGCAAGTTTTGAGTTTTCTCGAATAACTCTTTTAATCTTTTCCACTCTGTGGAAAGAGTGAAAAAGGGCCAGACGTATTGGCCTAAAAAAAATTTAGAAAAAAATATTTTACCACGTTTTAATTTATTCAAAATATTGTTATTTATTGAATAGGATATCAAAACATATCCTATAGATGTTTCTTATTCATTTTACCAATGATTTTTTTATATACGTAAAATAAAATTAACGAGAGTAGAGCGAAGATTCGACCAAAAATAGTCAGAGTGTAAAGGGTTAATATAACTTTAAAATTGTCTAAAAAAGTCTAAAAAATAAATATTATAAGTAATCATTGACCTTTATTGTGCCACAAACCACGTTTTGTAGCCAATGTTTTTCTCGCTCGCATCCAGTAAGATGTGCCAAGAGCGATTGAAACGTATACTAGTGACACGTGCCGCGAGAATTTAGCGGTCGGTCTACCGGCGGCATGTCCTCAGTCTGCGACGGGATATCGTCGGTGTGCATGTCATTTACGCGTCATATTAATTACTAGAAAAATCCAAAACATCGACCAAATTTTGAAGCATATGAATAACTATAATTATTCTTCAAATAATCCATTTCTTAGAAAAATATCATCAATATTTTGACTTGAAATGCTTGGGGTCTATTTTCCATTATTAACACTTAACATTCATGCATTTTGGTGCGAATTTTTGGCAAATTCCCCACATAAAACTTTTTAATCTATGAGTATGTACTATAATCTAGTAATCTATAATCTACTAATCTATGAGAAGGTATAGACGTGTGATCTTCATTTTACAATTTTCAACCAGTGTTCCTCAAACCAACGAAATAAATATTTTTTTGTGCTTAAATATTACTTGTAATTTATATTTCATTTAAAGTTTATTTACCATGTGTTGATAAATATAGTTATGAAATTTATATTTAAATTGAAATTTATATTTATATCGGCAACATTTTTTTTATATGATGTAGTAGGCCCATGCTCTTTACGCCAAATGGCGTCAGCGGGTTTTAAAGTGTCGATTGAAATATGATAAAAATGAAACCCTATATACATGAGAAGATATCTGCTAACGAATAGTGAAATTTAAATATCGGCAACATTTTTTTTTATATGATGTAGTAGGCCCATGCTCTTTACGCCAAATGGCGTCAGCGGCTTCTAAAGTTTGGGGCAATTTTACGCCAAATGGCGTCAGCGGGTCTTAAAGTGTTAATAGACATCCTTTAGACTACGCGTATGGTTTCAAGCCGCCATGACAGATCGGTTAATAAATTGTTTTATTTCTGTATTTTTATACGATGTTTATTTTGTTAATATTGAGATACATTGAGTTAAGTATTTAGGTTTTTGTATTATCATAAGTTGCCCGTTGTTAAAAAATGTTAAATTATTAAATTTAGTAATTCTAAAAATTATTAATTGCACATATTTTCAGCAGCTTCTCAATTGGACAGTTTGCATTTGTATGATTAAAGTCAACCATTATATTGTAAATGATGGGCATATCCTTCCAATGATAATAAAGTGATTGATTATAAAAAAAGCCATATGAAGGAGATTTTTTTCAGCGACCATTTATTTATTTTTTAAAAAAAAAAGAGTTGCTCTAGAAGAAAACTCGGTGATTTATTACACCGAGGCGTCAAGCAATGCGGGGGATGGCAAAAAGGTTTCCGGATATAAGACTGCAACCGGATATCTCGAGCCAAACAACAAAACGTATACTCGAGCCGAGAAGACCGTACAAAAATCACACACATGTACACATTTACCGACAAATACCATATTTCATCATTTGATATGATATCGGATCATGGCCATAAATTCTCGCTACTTGGATATCGAACGCGATATTAAAAAATACGTGTCAAGCGTGTATCATAAGTTGGCAACACTGTCCTAGAATATCATTAGCGAACGCCAACGTTTACATGGCCGCTGTAATATGCGTTAGGGCCATTAATTAAATCGCTGAATCATTGATTATGCGCTCGAATAATAATAAAAATCCTTTGTTCTAATCTATTTATATATAAAATTATTTTCATCTCTCCATGTAACACCTCTGATCCATGAAAAATAAATACAGAACCTTTGCATAATACCAATACCATACAACATATTATTTTCGGTTTTGATTCATGTTTGCAATTATCCAATTCGTATACAAGTATATACGATCGGCGGCAATAAATCAACTGTCGAAATTAACGATTCGAATATTACGTGAAAATTATTACGCAATACTTCAGCTTTAATAAATGTAGAGGATCGCGTGAAGAGTTTCGATGAAAAATAATATTTTAATATGACCGAATCAGCTATTTGAAACTCAATCCGACTGTAATTAAATACTTCAAAAATTTTCAACGATATCGGATATTGCTGCTCAAACAAAAATCCATTTATATTCCAATACTTTTCAGTGAAAGCTTTAAAGATAAAATACAGAGTGGCTGAATATTAAAATATTCAGAATGATATCGAAACTATGGAACGAAGCGCTAATTAATAATAGGTCAAGTGCGTTATCCACGTCAGTGGCTGGAAATAATTAAAATTAAACGATAAATCTATGACAACATTAAATATAATAAACGATAGTCATAAATCAGATAGCTTAATAAATTGTTTCATATTGAAATATTTATTAAATGCAATCGGGGTCATTTAATTTCGCGAGTTGTTGCGACACATGGAATTTATTGTTTCTCTCATATCGTCTACAATATCATATTTGATCGTTATAAAAACGATTCATATATAATATAAAATATTTTCTAATATCATATTACAAGAAAAATACAATAATAATGATACTGTTGGTTTTTTTCAACGATTTATTTGAATAATATTCTAAATATTCATTATATCATTTAAAAAAAAACGAAAATTACTACAATTTGATTTGAAATTCTGTCATCAGTGCGGTAAAAGCTTCTTAATTTGACTGAAAACGAGTGGAAAATATCATATTTAGCAATGACAGCAAATTCAATTTATTCGGATAAATTGAACAAGTGTGAGCTCGTCTGAAAAGAATCGAAAATTCAGCGAAAAATACGTTGTATTCAGTCTGAAAATTGTACAAAAAATAACACATGCTTATAAAATTGTTTGAGATCATTCACATTGATAAATAAAAATATTTTGGATAAGGTTTTACCAATAGTTAATTAATTAACGGCGTTTAATATTAAGCACGAGTTTCATGTTGGAATCAGAATTAGTAAGTAATTAAATACAAGCTAGGTGTTCAGAATAAAATAAGCATAAAAATATCTAAATCAATTTAAAATTTATTGATTTATTTTTTTAATTTTAATAAAAGCTTTTAAAACTGTCATTTCGCTATTATTTTCTAAAACTATTTTAATTAAACGTTTATTTAAAAGCTTCAAGTCAAAAGTAATATTATTTGACAGTTTTAAACGGATTAGATATTTTTTTTTAGATTGTCATTTTTTTTAAAAAATTAAATTAAATTTATGTACCTGGAATTTAAAATAAACAAAGCAAAAATCTGAATGAGAAATCTAAAGGTTTCTAGGCTGAAAATAAAATATACAAACTGTATAATACATTAATTTAGGGGGACCGAAAAGTACTCTAATATTAAAAGTAATAAATACCGGTCACAGCTGTCGTCAGAGTGGCCAGACTCCGGTAGACCGGTCACCCCTGAGAGTCGAAGAATACAGCCTCTAGGTCGTCCAGGAATTCACATATCTGGGCTCACTTATTACAAATAATAATGAAACCAATTTAGAAGTACGAAGAAGGAGCATGCTGGCACTTTGAACTTCAACAGCATCTACGGTCGAAATTCCTCTCAAAGAAGACTAAAGTGAAGAGCTATATGACCCTCATCAGGCTCGTCCTATCATACGAATCTGAATGATGGGATTTGACAAAACAAGATGAGCGACAACTGGATATCCTGGAGAGCAGGATTCTGAGACGAATATTTGGAGCTGTATTCGACGATGGGGAATGACGTATCCATAGCAACAAAGAGCTATACTGACTATTATAAGATAGGGACTGTGGTGGTTATTCCACGTGTTTGGGCCAACGTCATGTTGGCAACAATACGCGCTCCGGAAATCTACCACGCTTCCCGCGCAGACCTCCGCCTGCAGTTGCAGCGTGAGCACGCTTTTGCGTTACTTCCATGACGATTCTGGAGACTCTCCTCTCGTCCTTCGTATGGCCATTTATTCCGACACCATATAATCAGCGCAGCCAACCAGATCAGCCAGGACTCCGCCTCAGCTTCCACGACTTGGGACCGCAGACTGGCATGCTTCGTCGAGCTACTCCGTGCCCCCAGCCGGCCCCTCGTCGAGGACCGGTGGAAGGAAGGGTGCCTCCTCTACGACACTCTGACTTCCGACGCCAGGATTAAGCCAAGGTCATTGCCAGAGGTCGCGACAGAGAGCGCACCAGGACGTCGCTCGATCACATGTTTATTCCGTAACAATATTGCTGCCTCGTAATAATTATTTCGATGAAATTAAATGTGTCGATGTGTTCAACTAAACGTACTGTGTTTGCATTTCGTCCACCGGCGAGAGTTAAAGGCTCGCCATGGTCCGAGTCACGAATCCTTTCCACATCCTTTACAGGACTTATATTATAAGACTAAGGATAGAGCGGCCAGACTCCGGTAGACCGGTCACGTGTCAAGAATTTGGGAAAGTCAGCCACTGAAAAGGCCTATGGTTAACAGGCCTTTCTGTCCCCGGAGGAAAGGAAGACCAAGGCTGGGGTGGTTGGATCGGGTACAGCAACATCATTGAATCTTACTGGAAGATGGAGCTAGATGGCAACAGGCCGGATAAAATGAGGAAGGGGTTTGCATGAGGCTAGGGCTTTACAATAGGGTTTTTGCGCCCATGAAGACGATCGTTTGGTCGATCAAATAGAGTTCATAATGGTGCAATCTCTCTACACAATTACACTTTTTTTCACAAGGAAACCATCAATTTGCAATTTATGGTGTAAACACTTTTGATTACTTTTCGGTCCCTCTTATATTTAGTAGGATCAAACGATCAAAGCTACTTATAAATACTACTATACAAATGCTTACGCGAAAGAGACTTGGTGCATGACTGAAAAAAGCAAGGAATCCCTTCGGATCTTTAAAAAAAAAGTACTTCGTTAAATATACGACTATATAAGCAAAAAACGTATTTGTATAAATAATAGTTGTAGAACTATTCATAGATATATTCATACTTATTAACATGTAGAGGCTGGGGTTGTTCTGCCGTGTGCATTCTTTACTGTTATTTAATCAGTTTTTAAATTTATTCTCAGACATTTTCAACAGAATCTTCCGAAAATAGATACAAATTGTTTTTATATATGGAATGATGCATTATCTTGCATAAAATAATATACAGCTCCAGCACTTCGAATATCATTAATTAAAGGCATGAAGCATAAACATCTCTAAGAACACTTAAGGACATATACATATATACTGTCGCATCGTCCATTACATAATACAATGGAGTCCCAGTCTTAAGCTGCTAATTAATCCCCAAAACATAATATCGGATGTTTTCCGACTCTTTGTACGCAGTTAGCTTTGTATTCTACTCCTGGTCACTTTGATAGTATTATAAGCCTCGATACAACAAAGAAAGGGTTGTAAACGTCTCATTAGTTGTATGTAAATAAATAAAATTATAGTGCTGAATATTATATTGCTTATTTGAAATGAGTAAACGTTCATTTTCTACGACAATTATCCATCTGTAAGTCCATGTAATATCTAAATATACATTTTTTTCTGTAAAAGGCATATCAAATCCGCCACATATTAGGATTAAAAATACACTTATTCCGTGTAATTCTGAAGCAAAGTACCTCGAGGTGACTTTCGATAAAAACCTCTCTTGGAGACCTAACATAGATTATTAAAAACATAGACCTATTAAAAAAAATCAATATTAGTAACACGACCCTTGGTCCTCTTATAGATAAAAATTGTGTCCATATTTACAAAAAACTTATTTATACTGCCATCATCCGTACTCAAATTCTATACGCTTCTCAGATCTGAGACACGACCCATCCTACACATATAAATAAAATTCAAAGAAAAATAAATATTACACTACGAACACAAACGGTATAGACCAGAGATTCCTAATCTTTTTCGGTTTACGGCTTCCTTAAATACATCAGTTTTTTCCGCTGCTCCCTTAATGCATCAAATTTTTTTCTAAATTTTTGACCTTCTTGAGGAAAGCGAGCGCAAAAAGATGGCGCAAAAATTTCGAGAATTGGGAATTCCAACAAATTTTCCGAATTGTTTAATTGAATATTTCACGGCGCCCTTATGACGATACCGCGGCTCACGCTTTGGGAATCCCTGGTATAGACAAAGACCTTAACATCCTACATCTTAAAGATTTTAACCAATAAATATGCCACTTCCTTTTACGACAACCGTCACAAATTCATAAATATTAATATAAACCCATTCATTTCCTCCCTCTCTAAATATGATCACATATACTCCCAATCCTTTTATAGAATTCCTCTACGAAAAACTGCTCTACTTCCTAAAAAAACATATCAGACCTCTTTTCTCAATTTAGTTAAAATCATTTCAGCTTCAAATAATTTAAAGACTTCTTAACAACCATTGGCTTGGTTCTCTTCTTATCTCTTTAATTTGAATATAATAAACCTAATAACGACTTCTTCATTTCTGTGTCAAGTTCACTGGGTTCATTAGTCATAATTTTTTTAATTTTTTTTTATATATTGAGTGTAACGGATAAAATCCAATTTTTTGTGTCTTATTTGAGATCAGTCTGTCTTTAACACTGTGGTGTAAATATCTTTGTAAGTTTTTTTTCTGTAGTACTGTTCCCCGGCTTTCTCTTTTGTGTAATAAATTTTATTTTATCAAATAACAATTATTAAAATTGACGATTAAGTAATAACAGCAAATAGATGCCAGCTTTGGTTGTCGGCGATAGAAGTTTAATCCAAGATCTCCTGATCTTGGGTTAAGCTTCTAGGACTCCAAAAATTTGGTCAGAACGAACAGATGATCAGTTGTTTGTTTCCCCTTTTAAAAAAGTCCTTAGATTTTTCTTTAAAAACTTTTCCAAGTGCATTCTCACATCTCCAACATAATTAATATGTTTACCTCTTAATGTATGCTCTAACGATCTGAAAAAGGTAATAAATTGACGTCGCGAGATTCGGTGAATAGGGTGGATGAGTTAAAAGTTCCAATCCAAGCTCCCTTATTTTTTTGCCTATTTTTTGCAGTTTTGAGTTATCGCGTTAAGAACCCTTTTTTGTTATTGACCAAAACAGATCGTTTTTTATGAGCTCGTATTTCATTCCCTCGAGTTGTTCACAATATACTGTCGCTGTAACGGTCTCACCAGGTTCAAGCAATTCATAGCGTATAATTCCAGAAAAATCCCAACACACACAAACAAGGACCTTCTTTATTATCAGTGATAGTCGAGGAGCTGGAACAGGCACTTCTCCGTAAGAAAGCCATTGTTTTTTTCTTACAGAATTATTGTATAGCCACCTACTTCTCATTTCTAGTTACAATTATCCGCAAAAACGGATCGGCTTCATACCGAGACAAAAGATGAAGAATCCAAATTCCTTGCTTCTACAATTTTCTTCCGCTGCTTCGTTTGTCTTCATCCCTTGATCGAACAAAAATAGCATACAATGACATAAGTGTGCTTCTTCTATTGTTGGCCTTGACATCTTTCCACCTTGGCAGAATTTTTTTTTCCAAAAAATAAAATTCCCAATTATAGCTGTAACGGAATAACAAAACGTACGTGTTCGCCGTATCGTATATGAATGGGTAAACATCGAAGTAATTTTGATTACTTTTCGGTCCCTTTAATAGTAGTATCACATTCTTCGCGCGCTATCTTCCGGATGCGACTGAGATTTTCTCGAGATAAAAAGTGGAAATTATAACATTCACCCCGTTTTTGCATCAGACATTCACGTCCCTGGGGTTTATTTGCGCCGGCTTAATGGCCAGTTTGCATGGGACACATTCAGAAATACTGCTCCCGAGGGCACGCTCTGTTTAATACTTAGTATTCAAATTGAAACACTCAGGGTGACTCGGGGTAACCGCAATTTGTTCCGACGAGAGGCATCCTCCAAGGGCACGTGTCCTCTGCGCGGCCCTTCAAAGAGACCATGGACAGTTTGCGCTTGCTAATTCTCAATTTGAGCCGAGTGTGCGAGTTTGCACGTGGAGTAGACACGGCGTTTGATGTCGAGCACGTGGAAATGTCAAGGCTGTATGGGCGAGTGCTACTCGACAAGAGAGCCAATGTCGCGGTCTCGCGATTCCGGCCAACAGCTTTAATTAAATTATACAATAATTTCAATGTACTTATATTTAATATCCGAAGTCTTTTGATCGTTATTAACACTCCATGATTTCATAATGTACGCGGTTCGATAGGAAAACGCGTGGAATTTTCATTTTTCATCAATAATAATTTTATCCCCTTCAAAGTGATTCATCATACACAGGTGATAAAGCTTTTTTCAATCTTCAAAACACTTTAAGCGCTAAGCTCCTTCAGCGATTCCGTCTTTATCTCCCCAATTTTGCATCAAATCCTCGTCCTTTCATGTTTTTATTTTCATCTTCGAGAGTAGGAAGAAATCACGAGGAGCAATGTCCGGCGAATACGAACGTCAGAGCATCATGTTGCAATTTATTTATTTATATGCTATAGTTATTCGTCCAAATAAACTATATAAGCACATCAAGACGTATGAAACTTACACAAAATATAAAAATAAAAATACAATACTTCGGAGCTTTAGCGTAAATGGAAAACGTGATTGCAAAATACTTTTTTTGATTTTTCCATTATGTCTCGGAGCTGTAATGATATTTTAAAAAATATTTCATATCGCAACGCGTCTATAGTAGCCAAAGACGTCGCGACGCCTAAGCTATATATTAATATATTATTCTATTAATATATATTTTAATAAACACTGCTAATTCCTGGACATTACTACAGCTCATTGTTTTATTTATTACATATAATACATAATTGCTTATTATAAAAAGCAATAAATTACAATAAAATGGAAAAGCTCTAATGAAATGTTTAATCCGTTGACATGATTTAAGGAAACAACGAATTACATGGCGTTTTCTAAGCTGGATTTATAACGAAACAGCTTAACGTGTGTTTCGTGGCAAATAAGATTACAGCTGATATCAGATAACATCTACTGAGGAAGAGTCTGATTTTTTTTAACAATAATAAACGATAAATTAAGAAGCGTTTTACAATAATACATATTTGACCAATATAATGATAGCAATTATTTTTTTTATTTATAGTAATTTAGATATTTTTTAACGGTAATTAGGTAAGATGGACTAATAAAGTGATTCATGGAACTTTTTTAATATAAAAGATCATTCATAAAATTCAAAAATATTTAATTTAAAATTTAAGTGCGGAAAACTGCAATAATATAAAACAAGGGATTAAATAAAGATAAAATGATCTCGAATATTTTGTTCTATATTAATTGATTGCTAAAATATTATTAAAATAATAACTAATTCTCTTCTCTCTGATAATTTTTGAACTTCCTTCTTGAAAAAAACTAGGTGACTTAGGTTTAAAATGAGTCTCAAAACAAATTTAATGAATGAATGAATCTTAATGAATGCTCTACGGACTTAAATGGAAACTAATCTGATGGGGCTAAGTCCCGTGATCTGTTTAATTAATTATTTTTTTCATCTGTTAAAGAATAATTTCCCTTTAATTGAATAAAAAATCCCTTTGATTCTTGATAGTACACATCTGCAGTAATTATTCCTCTTGGTTTGAAAAGTTCGTAATGAATAATACCTCAAATATCTTACTAAATGTATAAAAGAATAAGTCTTAATCCATATTTAATCATAATATATCAATCTTTCGTCTTTAGTGGCAATTCATTCCAATTATGGATTATTTATTTGCCTCGAGTGTTCTTTGATGTAAAAGAAAAGATCCTGAGGTTATCAAGTTCTCATCCTTTTGACTTGTACTGTAGATGTAGATCTTACTTACTCTTAAGACTTTTTTTTAAATAAATGTGAATAGTTCATTATAGGATTTCAACAAGTCTACATCGAATTTTGATGGAGTCCTTTAAATTCCTATTGTTTGATTTGAATCAACAAAACTAAAATTAACATCTGCTAACTGTCAACAATCGTCAATAAACTTAATAGCTTTTGTGGCTTTAGATGCCCTGATCATGGATAATTAACATGTAATGTCTTAAAAAATATATTTATTTATTTACATAAATTTAAATTTAATGGGTGAAAAAATATTATTAATGCTAAAATGTCGAAACCATAAAATTGACAAAGGACACATTAGACATTGTACGCTTATTTTTCGACCAGGATTTAAATGCTGTTATTATTTGCCGAAAACACTTGGATATAAACTTAGGGTTCAAAGGTTTAATTCGGGAAATATAAATTAAAAGATAGACCTGAATCTGGACGACCTTCTAAATTTGACGATGACATTTTGAGACTCCCGATCGAGTCGATATAATCGGAGGAATTATATCAGATACTCAAATATCTAAGGTTATCTGTACAGTAATATTTTAAACGCATCGGTAAAACAAATAAAATGGAAAAACACATGAATTCGAACCTTTTTACGTCAAATTGTAATTGGAGATGAGAAATGGATCGTTTACGATAACATAATTCGAAAAGGGCAATGGCTTCTCCAAATCAAACTCCCCTTCCGACCCCTAAGCATGGTTAAACACCCCGAAAGGTAGTTTTGTGCATTTGGTGGGATGTAGGAGGAATAATTAATTACGAATTATTAAATCCAGATGAAACAATTACTGCAAATCAACGACAGAAATTAAACGCGAAAATAAAAATCAAACGTTAAATTTTGTTTAACAGAAATAGAATAATACTTTACCACGATAATAACCTAACAAAAAATTCAGAAGTTTAATTGTAAGGTTCTGCCACACTCTTTATATTCCCTAGACTTTGCTCCTTCTGATTACTATCTCTTCAGCTACGTTGAGCACATTTTAAGAGAAAAACATTCTAGAAATATTTCGGTTAAAAATCGGTACGTTTTTTCATAAATTTGATTATTATTATATGTCACAAAAATATAATAAAAATATAAAATTTACATTAATAAAAAAGCGCGATTTCTTTCCGGTCCCCTCTATATATAAGAATAATACATTAAATAATTATAATTTGTATAAAGAGCGTTGTTTTATAAAGTGAAGTCAAAGCGCATTTTGAACACTCCATTATTATTTACATCGTCCTCCATTGTTTTCATGATTTTCCGAGTTTTCCACTCCATGAAATCGGAGCTTTCGCTCGCTCCTTAGCTGTATACATCTGAACACACGCACACAGACGTAAGTGAAATCAGAAATATACACAATGCGGGGTGAAAGAGTGTTGCGAAACAATGGAACGGAGATTTTGCATCGTCGACGTATTTAATTTATTCAAATTTATTGATAATTTCCTCGAATAATTTTTAAGATGTACACGATGAATATATACATTTTTTATTATGAATTTGTCGCGGATTAAAACTAGCGAATTGTTGATGAGCACCAAATTAACATCGGCCTAAACGGGCACGAGAAATTTAAGTATGTGATTAATTATGCAGTAGTTGAATATTAATACGGAATATATAATCTTATTATATGAAAATTTTCGGATAGATGCTTAAATAATAAAAGCACGTATATTATTTTACGTTTATGCGTATATAAATAATGTAATAAAGCTCCTGTTTTTGTACTGATGGAGAAATTAATATACACTAATTAAAAAGTATATTAATTAACTATTCGTTTTGTACTTAGTATACCTTTCAAGTTTCGTTTCAAAGACATATTCATGTGATATTGAATTATATTTAATGATAAGAAATGAGGAAAATTATGTTTCATATTAACTAAAAATCAATATGTGTTTTCATTACATATTTAAGATATATTATGGCAATTTTATACGACATACGACTCTATCTATACATCGATACAATATATAGATCGATCCTTGTTTATGCTTTCTAATAATTCTAAATTTATTTATTTTTAATTGATAATAATATGAAAATCCTTATCTACACTAAATTCTTTTTTTACACGATTTTGAAATAACACAGGGTGGGTGCTTAACAATTCTATCAATGCCAATCAGTGCGGTACAAAATGTAAACAATAGCCAGTAAGGATTCTAATAACAATGATGAAGATACAGGCAAAGTTAATCAACTTACAGCTGCTTTGATTCACGAGGGCTTTCAATTTACTACTAATATGGAACAACATTTTCTCACTCATGATCCCGAGCTTTGAATTTCCAACGGGACCTTCAGATGTTGTATCAAGAAATCTTTAAACCACTTGTTTAACAAAAAACTCATTAGCGGATAACAGATTTTCTAGTAACTAGAAATTCAACTGTTGTTGATAATAACAAACAAAAGGCATCATTAGTTTCTAACACATTAGACGTGTCAGAAATTTCCAACGATGAAAGCGAATTTTATTCAGTTCCTAATATGTACGTATGTATAATATTAATATTTAAATATTTTTAGAATTTATTTATTTGATTTTTATTATTACCCTTTTAATTTGATTTTCCATACTACAATTTTGTTATTTTGCAAATGACACGGTTTTTTTTCTTATTTATTAATTAATTAATTTAGGGAATCAATCTTCGATTTATTCACCGTGTAAAAAAAGAGTCAGGTGTATATTTAATCATAGTTATATATATTTAATCATAGTTATATATATATTTAATCATAGTTATATATATTTAATCATAGTAATATATATTTAATCATAGTTATATATATTTAATCATATATTCTAATGTATTAAAATACTCTACATTAAATTGCAGATAATTTCGTTGATTTATGACAGAAAAGGTTGATAAAATAATTTAAAAAAAATAATTAGCTAAATTTATGGACTTATTTTGGAACAGCAGCTCATTTCCAAGCTTTTTCAATGCTAAAGGTTTGATAAAAGTAGTATAAACATTTACTAATACTATAGATGGGTCTGAAAAATAATTCTCCAGAAAAACAGCCAAATTTATAGATAAAGAAGCTTTTGCGATCTATATTTGAAGAATGAAAATGAACTTGAATAACTTAAAAAATGTCTCGTCGTTTTCAGATATTTTAATAAATAACAATGAAGTCATCAGAGCAATCTTTAAATGATTTACTGAGTCTTAAAGATTGATTAAAATATTTAAAAGGATGAAAAACAATGATTAACATATATAAAAAGCAGTTCTTTATTTATTTAACGAGAAATTCTGATCAATTGTACTTCATTTTTATTATTTAATTTATTCTGAATGCTTATGTTACTTTATTTTATAATTTTAAAGCAGTGATGCATAACGTAATATCTTACAGGATATACTAAAATTTTCTTTTCATGTAAGCAAATAGAACATATTTTTTATTATAGACGAATTATCTATTTTGTTCTTCCATTGGAAAAATAAAGAAAAACGAAACCTATTTATTTCAGCTTTTACATCAAAAATCTGTGCTGATATTAATTTATATTGAGTGAAAAAGGAAACTATGTTCTTCCTGTCAAAGAAAATCATTTTTAGAAATTGTTTTAATTAATATTTAAATATAAACAAATGACAACATATACTTTTGAATAAAATTGTATTGCTTTTCACAAACGTTGACGATTAATCTGTACTAACTTTCGTCTCCATTTTTAGTCTAAATAATTATAAATATCAGACTTACCGAGTCCAGTTCTCCCAGCTAGGCTTTATTATTCCTACCTTTGCGTTGTTATGAGCTCTCTTCTACTGGCAAAATTCTATACAAATAATTTATACATGTGTCACAATTCTAACACTTTTGTTATTAAAATCTCAAACCTACATCTGCATGTAGTCGCCAGGAGCTGTTCGCTTCAAGAAGTCCATCTCTATCCATGCACTTCACGATAACCACACATCACAAGCACTCAACTGAAAAACATCGTTAATATCTTATTTACGAATAAATGAATAGCAGAATTTTATTCTTTTCTTTATTTTTTGCTTAGTTACCATTTGTTTGCTTTGTACGTTGAGGCCTAGTTGTATAATACCCTTAATAAGTGTAATTATTTTTGTGAATATTCAGTGTATTAAAATGTGTTGAGTGTGAGCAGATAGAAAAGGCATTTATCCCTCTTTACAGGTATTTAAAATATTAATATTTATTTATTTTTAGTTTAAATAAGCATGTATTTCGTGAATGCGTAGTAAAATACAGTGAAACGCCGTTTTCACGTGCCCGGATAACAATTTTTCCGTTATTTGCGTTAAAGTTTACACTCCCATTTTATTTTAGTATATTTAATACCCGCTTTCACGTTTTTTATTTTCCGTAATTTGCGTTTAAAAAATTACAAAATTTAAATCAATTTATGAACATATAAGTACCCGTCATAGCTTGGAGGTAATTAGAATCAAATTATGATTGTTAGTTAATTGCCAATAAGCGCAGATAGTATTCAGATGGGTGACCATTCTGAATACTCTGAGTGACGCTGGTCAACAGAGGGGTGAGGTGAAGGCTGACGACCTCTTTCACAAAAAAAAATTGTCAAAAATATGAGATGAGCAGCGCTCTTCAGTATAAAAAAATCACTGCGGTGCAGAAGGCAACGGGAAACCACTGCACTATATATTCCCATGAAAACCATGTCCATGGTCCTCCATAAGGGGAAATCATGTACATGGTCACGATCCTCAGAAATGAGGGAAAGTGGATTAATATCTTATATAAAAAAAATAATAATAAATAATTATATAATAATATGTAATCGCTTCACGACTCAAAAAAAAAATAAACATATTTAATTGAATGCGCGACGATTTAAATTAGGGAGCAGAAATCTAGTACAAATATTATTAATACAATTGGAACGGCGAGAAGATCTAAAAAATTGTACGGTATTCTAAAAACTGGAATCGTTATGGAACAAGAAAAAGAAATATAAGATTTTTCCAGAGATAATAAAATAATATGCTATGAGGCATATTCAGGGTTTTGAAAGCCATTTTTCTAGCATTGAAAACGTACAATATCGATTTATAAGATCGAAAGAGCTGTAAACCAGCACACAAATATGTACAAACCGATTATGTGTGATTATTTAAATTAAAAATATTTTTTTCAAACCCCATAACTACATTTTCTCTCTCAAAAACGTAAAAACGGGATTTCACCGTAACTGAATTTTAATACAAATAAATTATCGGTATATTTAAACAAAATCTATTACCATTATCGTGGATGTAAAGTCGTGTACAACGATTTTTTTATAACGATATTGTATAAATTAGATAACCTTTCCAGATAGATAGTGCTATAATATACTCTGCATAGGATTTTCTTAAAAAGTCTGCAGTAGCTATTATTTTCCGGAAGAGGGGGTTGTTAAGGTTATGAATTTAATTTAATTACATCATACGTATTTAACAAAAAAAAATATAAAAGTTTTCATCCATCGTTCATCCAACTTCCAATTCTTTTTAGGATATCTATCCCGTTATGTAGAAGTCATGTACGCTTTATTTTTATTATTAAGGAATGTGCCAAGACACAACACCTGTAGTTTACGAACAATTAAAAAAACTTTAACTTTTAGGCGTTAAGACTACTCAAATCATTATAATGTTGACTATTAAATTCAAATCAAAACAAATGTTTTAAATGCCTAGATATAATTATTAAGACATTTTCAGAAGCTTATATACTATTATATCTAAAAACCTATTTAACAATGCCGATAATAAACTATGTAACTGAAAGGGTTTTCACTCTTACCACATTTATAAAAAATAAATTCCGATGGACTATAAGAAATGATAGTCTGAATTATTTGTGCATAAAATATATTATTTCTATAGAAAATGACATAACCAGATCAATTAGTTGATGATGCAATTAGGGCATATGACAGGCTTAAATGTAGAAGACAGTTTATAGCATAATATATTTTTTATATATAATACTTTTAAATTATATATTTTTTCTTACTACTACAATATTTTATTATAATTCGTCCTTATACTTTGACAATGGACAACCCCTAATTATATGCTTCTAGGAACCTCTTCAATATTATTTCCATCAGGCCAAAAAGTCACCATCCCCCACTTATCTAATTTGAGTCAATTTGTAGGCCCCAAGTGACAAATTTATCACATTTAATAAATTCATTATAAAAACGTCAAAATTATACGCTGGGCTTTAGAGATTGCTTTTGTTATTAGGTCGTCGTGAAAGGACGACGTTTTGTCAACATCATAGAGATAAAGACAGAATCGCTAAAGTATTGAAAGTGCTATGTCGATCATAAAAAGCTAGGATGTATTTAATGGAAGCTAGCAAAAACCAGTTTTTTCCGAAAAAATTCAAATAAATATATTGATGTATGACACAAAACGAAAAATTTTCTATCTTTACATTTGTATTGGTTTTTTATGAGTTTTCGAAATTATCCAAAATTGGAACACTGTGCGTATAATGTGTTAAAAGTTGGAAAACTAAATAAAAAAGCATTTATTTTCAATACAATAAACGTATCTACAAAAAATAATAAATTATAAATAATAAGTATCATTATTATTATTTTTTTTTAATGTAAGGTGTGCATAAAATCACATCTTACACCAACAAGTTCAAACTCAAAAAAATACATCACTAGAGGATCCTCACGCTTGTTAGCTATCGGCCGATGCATTCCCAATTTATTTTCGTTAGTGGATATTGGAGTAGTGATAAAAAATAAAACGTTCTAATATTATAACACTGGTCAAACATGAGCTAAAGAGTATTAAAATAGTACTTATTTTTTGAGATTATTTTTCATTGTACCTCGTACAATATTGGTATTGGCGAATTTTTTGAACAATGGGACTCTTATAATCTTAAAAAAACATTGTTAATAAAAAAAAATGTTACTAAGATTGTAAATAAGAAAAACTCTACAATTTTTCAAGAGAGGAATCACAAAATTATCTTAATTATGGAAAAGATTATAGAGAACAATGGAAATTATGTTGAAAAATTGTCATTACTTTTCGGCTCACCTTATACCAGGGGTGAGCAACCTTTTTTTACAACGGGCCATTTACCAATTTGGACCGTATGGAAGCTCCCCACGTGTCAGGGAGACTTCTGGATCGCTACCGTCTACCCCGATGAACAGCCCCCCGCTTCCAGATGGCGGCTGCGGCCATGACTAATGGCGTACGGTCGATCAAACTTTCGGAGGTTATCCAATGGTATGATATGTGTGTGCACTTACGCGCCGACATAACCTTCAATTATGTCCGCCAATCCTATATATGTAATTTTGAATAAATATGTTGTTTTATGTCCATAATATGTGTTTGCATTTCTATCACTGGCGAAAGTAAAGGATCGCCATGGTCCGAGTCCGAATCCTTCTGTATCTTTTGATTATTTTGACTCCGTTCATGTATCCTTTACAGTATTTATTGGTATTTATTATTATTTATTGTTATTTATTGTTATTTATTGTTATTTATTGGTATTTATTGGTATTTGGTGGTATTTAACATCAGATCGTTGTTCCAAATTTTTAGTTTTCTTTCAAAAGCATCAAGTTTATCAAACATGTTATAAATAAACTGGCCTTTTCCGTGAGCGAGTTATATCGACGAGAAAGGCAAAATCACACATCTATTCTTTATCTTGGAAATGGGGGAATGATTGAGTGTGATTTTTAAGTTATATATTATTTTGGCGCATGTGTCCCTTTATTCAACCAACGCACCTCTGTAAGCAAATTAAGCACGACATTCACTCTCAAACTCATATAAAATCTTTTATTATATGGTTTAATCGCTCGAGATTTGGAGAGAAAATTATTTAGTTTTATTACAGAAGTGGTGATATTGTTCATATTTAAATCTCTTTGCACAAAAGATTCCTTCCCCAAAAAATATCGCTTTCATCAACTACCAAGGAATACTCATGTGAAATTAGTCTGCAGGACACCGTAGGAATTTTAAAAGTCAAACTGTAAAATCATAGTCAGGCCGCACGAGAAAGCTCGGCGGGCCGCGGGTTGCTCACCCCTGCCTTATACAGTGTTTTTACATCAAATACAACTTTTTACAAATCAAATACAACTTTATGCAAATCAAATTGACCCTTATAAAAATTAGTTACAATAATTAAATATTTTTCAATAAATATACTTTTTATATCAGTTCCTTCAATAATGTAAAAAATCGGTTCCACTGTATTTATGTAGTACCCCGAATTTAGAAAGTTTTCCCGCTAATTACGTTTTTTTACCAGTTCCCTAAAAATGTAAAAACAAGTTCCACTGTAATTAGTACCGCGATTATAACCCTGAACCTAACCTAACCTAACCTAAACTAACCTAACTTAACCTAACCTAACCTAACCTAACTTAACCTAACCCAACCCAACCCAACCCAACCCAACCCAACCTAACCTAACCTAGCCTAACCTAACCTAACCTAACCTAACCTAACCCTGAATTTGTGCTTTCTCACTAATTACGTTTTTTTACCAGTATTTTTTAAATATTTAATATTTTGCAATATATGTGTATACTTTTTTAATCAATTCCACTGTATTTAGTACCCCGAAATTACCTCAGAAATAAGGGAAAGTGGATTAATATCTTATATAAAAATATAATAATATGTAATCTCCTCACTACTCAAAAAAATACTGGTAAAAAAACGTAATTAGCGAAAAAAACGTAATTTCGGGGTACTAAATACAGTGGAACTGATTAAAAAAGTATACACATATATTGCAAAATATTTAATTGTTTAACTTAATTTTTAAAATGGTCAATTTGATTTGGAAAAAGTTGTATTTGATTTCCAAAAAGTTGTATTTAATTTGCAAAAGGGTGTATTTGATTTGCAAATAGTGTATTTGACGTAAAAAACTGTATACTAATATATGATAACTTTAAATTTAAATCATTTGAAGTAAAATACCTTGATTTAATTAAATATATGATATTCTCATATAGTATTAATTCAATAATAAGATCTTAAAGACACTGATCCGCTTTTACGTCAAGTGCGTTTGAATTTAAATAAAATTTCCCGCCAATACGCAGTGTACCGTTTATTTTTGACAGCTGTCAAAACTAGACAACTGTGAGCACGTAGAGCGGGGTTTCTTTGCGCCTGTCAAAAAGCTGTCGAGGACAGGGACAGTCCCTGAAAAGTTTAGTACGCCGCGGAGCCTCCCGGTGAAAGCACGCGTCCCTCCGTCGACATCCGGCGCGTAAACAAAAATACGCGGTCGCAACAACACCGAAAGTGACCATAGACTCCGATAATAAAAGCGTACAACATTAATAACGTCCAAAATTAGCGCGAATCGATGAACCTGTAAACGCTCAATCACGAAATTATTCTCGGAACGCTATATCAATACTTATTTATTTATTTGTCAGTTGTCAATTTCACTCGAATCGTACGTACGGATTAGTTTCGGGATCAAAATAAAAAAAAATAGATCCCGCGGGATATAAAAATAACGTAATGATGTCTACGCTCGAATAGACTCGGTCAATTCCTCAATAGAAACGACACAAAGGTATTTACGCATCTGTATTTATTTGATCGTCCTGTATTAAATTTCTCGTTTGAGAGCCTCTCGGTTTCGGGTGTTGGTAAATATTTGCATGGATATTTGCACTGCGCTCGAAAAATATGGTATTTTCAGCTGTGAAAAAAATATTCGTATAAATATTTATCGTTCTGAAAAAAAATGGCTTAACGCTCGATGCATTCGTATAATTCTTTTTTAAAAAATACGTAATATTTACTCTTTATACAATAATATCTAGATGTATCAAAAATATTATTATGAGAAAGCTTACACTATTTCTATTTACGTTTATGTACATAGATTTTACGATAAGTATTATCTTGAATTAGATTTTAATACACATTTTTTACGCAATTCTTTGCATATTTACGCTTAGTTCCGCTATTATTTAAAAATATGTATTATATTTAAATTGTTATTCTATTATTTAACCCGATATTCGCCGTAGCAATTTCTATTAAGTCTTCGTCATCTGGCATCTGTTCGTGTATGAACTCGTAAATATCTTCACGCGTAATATTTTCTAATCTTACGCGATTTATGAAATGTACCATACTAATGATGTCAGGAAATACCTAACCTTTTGAGGAAATACTTGCGGATAAATTAATATAAAGCGCAATATATATGTAATATTATGATGTATTTTTATCATATAAATAAATACTCTCTAAACTCTTCGCATTTCTGAATAAATAAATAATCTTATGTTTTTTTTAAGCGTCATAATTTTATTTCGTATATCCTTGAAATCAGAAGATGTAAATTAATGCTAAAGCTATTATAAAAGCTTGTTTTATGCGATTTTTATACTACGACGGAAAAAAATATTATATTTTCAAGGAAAGTTATTAATTTAACAGTCATTTCTAAAACAAAATTTACACCAAAAAATGTTTTTTTGAAAGTTGTTATTGTGTTTATGAAAAAAGCTCTGCAGCTTCATTTGCAATTTTTATTTGCAATTTTATGTCGTTCTAGATATATTTAAATTCACTGCTTAAGAGTTACGCGGATTTAATAAATAATGGAACGTATTTATATTATTTAAAAAATTATGACAATGTTATTTTTTAATGTAAACTTAACATACCTCCATTTTTTGCGATACTGTTTTACATTTATCTGGTAGACATTCAAGGCCCCTCGTCTATAACTCACTTATCTGTGACTAAAAATACTACTCAAGTACTGACTTCGTCTACAAAACACATATTTTTCCCGTCCAAATTATTTTAAAGACTGTTGAATAAATGATAATCAGATGGAGGAATGTCCGGCGAATATGGGGGATAGGACATCATTTCATATTCAAATTGCTCCAGCATTTTTAATGTCATCATTGCTGTATGTGGTGGAGCATTTTTATGATGTTTTAAAACCAATGAGGCTGTTTTTCTTCTAGAGCTGACTTAAGCATCTTAAGATCTCCTTTGTATAGAGGACTTATTTTTCGTCAACAGTCATTATTTGGTCTAATAAGGTTCAGATTAGACTCTAGGAATGTTTGAGAGGAACCTATTGAGCCAATTTTCTAACATTAACGATAACACGTAGCTTTCCTGCTAGCTCCTAATCAGTTTCAAAAATATTTTGTTCCACCAGAGTTTGCAGAACGTCCTTGTCCATATCTACAGATCTTTCAAAATGCGACTTGCCTTCTCTTAAGATCTCCTTTATATAGAGGACTTATTTTTCGTCAACAGTCATTATTTGATCTAATAAGGTTCAGATTAGACTCTAGGAATGTTTGAGAGGCACCTATTGAGCCAATTTTCTAACATTAACGATAACACGTAGCTTTCCTGCTAGTTCCTAATCAGTCTCAAAAAGATTTTGTTCCACCGGGGTTTGCAAAACGTCCTTGTCCATATCTAAAGATCTTTCAAGATACGGCTTGCCTTCTCTTAAGATCTCCTTTGTATAGAGGACTTATTTTTCTTCAACAGTCATTATTTAAAGATACAGCTTGCCTTCTATCCTATAGTTTCCGGCTCGGAATTTCTGGAAATACCGCTGACAAAGGCTTTGCCTTAATATTCAATCACCGTATATTAGGTTGTCCGGTCGAAAAAGGCGTATTAAAAGGGAAAAACATATGACATTGATATACTGTATTCCCCCTTGGTCCCTCGCAGATTTTTTCAGATGTTCTTACACACTAGATTTTGAGTATCCAAGCTTGTCAGGTAATTCTCGTACAGTCGATGTTGGGTTTAACTCGATTTCTCCACGTAATAATACGTCATCATCCATTTGCACCCATTTTTCACTCCGAGGGTTGTTTTTAAAATTAAAACTAACGCGTTTAATTTTTTTAAATCACGTATGGCATTGCCAATCATTCTCTATTCATTCGTCATAGGCGCAACATCCCTATTGTAGAGACCTAGTCTCATCCAACATCCTTTTCCATAAGTTCTAATGATGCAGTATCCCTCTGTACACAGTCCAACCACCTTAGCCTTGGTTTTCCTTTCTTCCGGGGATAGGGGGCTTGTGTTAACCCTAAGCTTTTTCGAGGGTTGACTGTCTCGCATCCTTGACACGTGACCGGCCAATCAGAGTCTGGTCACTCTGACGACAGTTCCCTGTTAGTCCCCGTCGCCGAATAAGGCTCATCTTAGAATCCTCCTCTTCAGGATATCCAATTGTCGCTCAACATTTAGACCCGTATGTTAGGACGGGTCTGATGAGGGTCATGGAGAGCTTCATTTTAGTCTTCTTTGAAAGGAATCTCGACCGTAGATGCTTTTGAAGTCCAAAGTAGCACTGGTTTGCCACCATGTTTCTTCTTCATATTTCTAAAATGGTTTCATTGTTATTTGTAATAAGTAGGCCAAGATATGTGGATTTATAGAGGGCCTCGAAACTGTACTCTTCGACTTTCAGGGGTTCAAATATTCGTCCTTGGCATATGGTATTTAGTCTTGGTCTCGTTGATCCTCAGTCCCTTGCCAATTGCCGCTCTCATTATTTGCTAGCATGCATCCTCTTGAGATCTGACCACAATGCCTATGTCGTCCGCATAGGTAAGAAGCTGCATGGATTTATTAAGAATAATCAAAACATTCTCCATATTTTTCACAAATATTTTTAGTGGCAGTTGTTGTCTAATTTTTTCAGTTTAATTTAAAATAACCTTATATTCCTGCATTATTATTATATGTTTTTCTGGAATGATTTTTTCGTTTTTCCAATTCCACTAGCATTGATATTTTTCAGGCTATTCAAAATGTGTGGACATAATGTGTTCAGAGTTGGCATCGACATTCTCTTCGGCCGCAGTAATACGAGACCCACTTCCATTTTCTTGGTACATAACATCGCCCTTTTATTTTTGAACTCATCTCTAATAAACGTTCCAGCAATCGACCTTTATTTTTTGCGAGTGGGAAAATTTTCCGATCGGCTCTAAGAAAGGTTTTACTTCAAGACTCTCAACAAAGCAGAAATGAGTTTGAAAAATAAATATCCGCACATTTATTTTATATATATATAGAATTATTTAAAAAAAAATGATATTAATGAATTATCGTTAAAATATTTTTAATGTGAATAACGTTCGCTACAAAACTGCGGTAAACATGAATATTTATCTATAATTACGTCCAAAAATATGCTTTATCTATTTCTATACAACGAAAGCGTACAATTGTATTATTTTTGACATTTCACGTGTATGTTTATGATTCATTAGTCAGCCGTGACACGTTAGTATGACGTGCCACGTGTATACACAACGTTATTCCATATTGACGTATTTTTTTCATTATCTGAAGCTTTCATAAGAAATTATTGACCGGGTTCACGGACTCGAATTACTGTGTTATATCAAATTTGTGATGCATTTTCCGCAAAAATCATTTTCTCACACCCCTTCCGTGTGGGTGATCACTTTCAGACGTTTCAGACGCTCCTATCTCCGTTTGCAGCCGCGGTACATTTAGAGTATTGCTTTTATCTGAAGCTATCTTCGCTAACAATCTTAATTTGCGAATTAAGTCTGCGCTCAGTACGAATTGGATTTTGAATAATGTATAACGGTATTGCTAAATTCGCACCGCAAGATTATAATAACGATAGCAAAGGGGCTCTTTTTGTTCCACGGTCATTGTGCAAAGCCATCCTTTGACACAAGAACCGAATTGCTAACGCTATTTGCGAATGCCAATTTACTATTCCGATATTTCTAGTCGGAGTTTGGGTACGTGTTTAATTTAAAGAATCGCGATATGATGCTAAATTCTATGTAAATATATCGGCGAGCCGCTGGATTCGCTACGTTTCAGCTGAAAAGCGTATGCGTGTTAAATATTCGCATGAATATATGATTGGTGCGTGTGCGGTGTATAATAAAAATGCGATTTATTTCTGACAAAATACATTTAAAAGTTTTATTTATGTTTTTTTTTTTTGTTTTACTTATCGCCGGATGATTTATGTTACGTATCTGAATTTATGCCGCAGCCTAATTTCGAGCCGAGGCATTGAAAAACCAATTATGCCTCACTACGATAATTAAGCCTAACTAAAACTCTATTTCCGACGAGTTTCGCTGCTCCGAATTAGACTTTCCTGCGAAAACTAAAACCATGACAAACTAACTCGGTATCAGATGCGAAATATTTTAATCGACTTCTCTATATATACACGGATTTATATAATTGATCGTTTAGTTAAAAAGTTTTCTAAGAAATGCATAATTAATTTTATCGAGTATTTACGATTGTCTTTTTTTATATATATATAACTTACATTTTTTCATTTCTCGAAAGTCCCAAAATTGCTAAAAAAAATGAATTAATTACTCTCGAGAATCTACTATTTCTAATCTAACCTAGCAGTGACAATGGGATATATTGGATACCCCAATTTTTTTATTTTTCTTGAATAACTCTTTTAATATAAGTCCCTCATATCACATTTTTTTGTATTTATATTAAAAAGTCTAAAGAATAGATATAATCAATAATCATTGTCCTTTATTGTCTTCTATTGCGAAAAAAAATAAATATTAGCTGCTGTTTCCAAGGGAGCGATGTTTTTTCTCGCTCGCATCCCGTACGATGTGTCAAAGCTCAGCATTGCCATTTATGAATCATATTAATAAGTTAAAAAATCATAATTATTAATATATAAGCATTTAATATATTACTATTTTTATTTTTAGATAAAGATTTCTTTCACATTTTTTTTTGTATTCTCAATAAAAATCATAAATTCTTTAGGGCGAATACTACACCCAGGCATCGTATAACACGGTTTTATACAACACGGTTTTACATAACACGGCATGATTAATTG